>CAJUYI010009228.1:0-10205 GCA_910591695.1 Galerucella pusilla | reverse complement strand
AATTTCCAGTCAGTTTTAAAGTTTGGTAAAGTTTGGATGTGTCCGCCATTTTGTTTTTTCAAACAAAACGCGAAATATTAGATTAGTAGTGTGTCTTGATCAATTATCTTTTGAACAAAACCGACATCAATAAAATCGACCTATAAATAAAAAAAATATCAATAAAAAAGGAAATTCCGGTTTTTTTTGGACAACCCTATACATTTAGATATACTGGTTTTTCCCCGGGGTATCAAAGGTATGACTTATATACATCGATGGAAAGGTGGGAATTCCCCCGTTACACTAGTTAAGGTGTTAAAATGTTAGAAATAAAGAGCAGGGAGAAAAGACCACCAAAAAAAAGTGCGTTTTTTCCTTGAGCCCGCGTTTTCTAATTTTATTGAAAAATGGACGACTTCGTCAAAAAAAAGTAATTGCACAATCGAAAGGTAGACATTCTTAGCTTTCAAATGATGTATCATAGAGACCAATCGGATCATGTATAAATTTGTAATTTATGGTTGTTCACAAAATTTACCCGCGATCCAAAAACAGCAAAAATTTGGGATTCAATAAACAACGATTAAATGAAAATAAAAAAAAATTAGGGTATACAAATTTCAGGGATGACAAAGGACCTTATGAGAACCCATAATCAAGAAAATTTTGAGTAAATTAGTGCAATACAAAAAAAATAGGAACAAATTCCTCGCGAGGTCAAAATTGCCCAGGAGCAGAAAGTTTGACCCGTGTTCCGATATGGCCAAAAGAGTCAAGCGTGACTCAATTCACAGGGTATGATAGCAGCAGAATTCCTTTTTCACATGAATTTTGAGAAGCTCATTGAGGTGCGCTTGGTGCCGTTTTTCTCGAAATCGGTCAAATTTTCGAGAAAAATTATAAGGACCATTTTTGAAGAAAATTAACTGAACTTCAATTTTTATCCGAACCAAAAATCTCTAACTGCCATATTTTAGGAGATATTGACTGAAAACCTATTTTTCTGGTCTTTTGGGGACATTTTCTCCGCCCTCGCACGCGTTTTCATGCAGAACTTTGTCTCATGTTTAATGAGGTACCAAATGCAACTTCCAGCCGGAATATGAAAATAGGGCGTAATTTTTTTCCTTCATTTACTGGAATAAAGGACTATATTAACAGAACTACTTGAAAGAGAGACAAGAATTGTTTTATGTGTGAAAATCACAATAAGATCAGTCCCCTATACCAAAACACAACGGTTAAAAGTAAAAAGGGCAAAAAACACACGTACACCTGTTTTGGTAGTGTAACTACACTCACGTTAAATTTCAACCACCAGTTACTTACTTTTGTTAAATTAATTGAGATATAACAAATCCAAAAACTGTGGTTAGGTATGCTGTGACGTGATTAATGGATGGCTCCTAAACTGCCAGTTAGTTATCTAGGTTATTGTTTTGAAAGAAATCATTTATGTTACCAAAAATATAACATTTAATACGTTTTTAAAATTGATACTTGAGTGATTTCTTGTCAAAATATCTTCGCTTGGTCAACATTTTACAACGCTATTATCATTCGATCTTAAAAGCACCACTTGAGAAATTTCAGAGGCAAATGTCATCGAATGGTAATGGTTGATGATAATTGTGGTTTATCAATTACTAGTGAACATTAGTGATGCTATTAATAAGCTTGTTGCTTTCGACCGAAACGAATTGTTGAACTCGTTCATGGACGTATAACGATCAAAATAATTTTTTTACAGCTCACCGCTTGGATGTGATTCCGATTAAAATGTGGTTCAATTTGGAAAAAAATATCTAAAGCTCCTTAATAAAAAATTAAAATAGGTGGTCCCATAAGTACCGGGTGTTTGATTAAGAAGGTATTTACGGAAAAAGTATTTTATAACCGAATCGGCCAAGAGAAACCAACTGGAAATTATTTATAGTACTCTAATTTTACCGCAAGTGGGTGTAATTAGCAATGCTAACATAAAATCCCCATTTTTCTATTCAAATCGCTAAGCAAAATTAGGGTAAAAATAGTAGAAGTGTTATTGAAACAATTGGGTACAAGCATAAATTTTGCTATTGGTGAGAATTGACGCTTTATCAGGTCTCCTAACACCTTGCATGTCTATTTTTTCAAAAAATATAAACTTCACTTTTAAAACGACTTACGTCATAAAGATGGAGGCCCCATGGTGTGACGTTGTTTACGTTCTTATTCGTGTATCACGCTCTGAGTTCTTGTGACCTAATTTGTTTCTGAAAGCTTTAAAAATGGATAAAACCGAAAAAAAAACTTTGTATTACAAGTATTGCATTGTTCTAGTGTGTCTATTAAAACTCCAGACAAAATATTTTTTACTCTACCTGGTGGCGCAAGCAAAAATACACTTAAGAAAAGGGCATTAGGGTGGACCGGGGATAAAAGTGCCACTTTTTAGTTTTTATTTTTTTACTGGTCTATTGTATTATATTAGGGTCAGATTTAATACGTGCCTGATTACCTGAACATTAGTAATCACAATGAATGAAAGGAAATACAATATAAAATTGATATAAAATTGTTATTAATGTACTTTTGTAACGTTGCAATTGGCACTTTTTGCCCCAACTTTGGGGCTTATGGTGCCAGCCTAGGGGTAAGAAGTACCAAGTAGAATTTGAAAATGATTTTAGGAATTATCTCAGCAAAAAAATGTTTTATTAGGTCTTTAATCGTATACAAAAACTATTACATCACTATTACAGTTTAAGCAAACAAAAGAAAATGATTCACCTGAGATACATTTACTGTGAGCCCATTTTTTACACTCTAAGCATTGTATCCATTCTTCAGATTGCATACTCTGAGAAAATGGTTCACAACAGTAAAGACAAAAGCAATCGTCTGTCTCTGATTCACTGCTCGATTCATAAACTTCTTTCAGTATCTTAACCTGTTTTCTCTTCGTGAACACTTTCTTTTTTACTTGCTCAACTTTTCCTTTTTCAACTTTCATTTTCTTCTGCGCTCTTTCGGTTTGCTCTTTTTCAAGTTCCCTCTTCTCGGGCGTATCGGTCAGAATAGCAGTATGTCTTCGTTTTCTTCCTTTATTTGAAGTTTGCCTAGGACCTGCCTTTGGAAGTGGTCTAACACAATGCGGTGAAAATACTTTGGAAATATTAAATTCAAATGGAGTCAGGGGAGTGACTGAAACTTCAGAAGTGACCGAAACCTCAGAAGCGACTGGAACTTCAGAAGTCGAATAAGAACTTTGAGGATTAACATTAGACGGTCCAGCAACTGGACTACTTCTTTGTTTAGGAGGTGTAACCGGCTCAGTGATGGTAAGTGGTTCGGCGTTCTCTGTTTGACTGTCATCATAAATAGGACAGGGTCGATCAGTCAAATAGCTGGGACTAAAATCTACATCTGTAAAGACGTTCTGATCGAAAGGAAAAATTCCGGTTTTCTTGAACCCATTTATAATATTAACGGGACACAATGCCAAAGGATACGCATATGAAACAATTGAAGGAATGTCATAGATTGTCATCGATTTACCCGCGTTGTTTCTCATCCATGCGTCTTGAGCAGAAGACAGATATTTTTTAAAGGAGCCATATACCCCCACGTCTAAGGGCTGAAGCCGATGGGAGCAATGAGGAGGAAATGATAACATAACCACTCCATTTTCTTTAGCAAAATTTAAAACAGGTATATCCAAGTGTGATTCATGATTGTCTAGTAGCAGAAGAACGGGTGATGCTTTCGTTGGCTTCACGTACTTGACAAAATGTTTCATAAACAAAAGAAATTCAACTTTCGTCATCCATCCCGAAATATTAGCGACACCCATACAATCTGGTGGACCACCATGAATGAAATATTCCTTGTAATTTTTGCGAGGAAATAAAAGCATAGGTGGTATATACATCCCACATGCTGAGATTCCTCCTACAACTGTGACGTTCGTTCCTCTTTCACCAGATGTGAGGGCACCGGTTTGCCATGCACCCTTAATTCCTACAATTTTTGGTGGCTTGGTTACCGTGGAAACACCGGTTTTATCTACATTTGACGCTGTAAATGAATACCGATCCATAACTTCTTTTAGCTTATTATAAAATTCTTGAACATTGGATTTATTGAAAGATGCTGCTCGTCCCAAACTGGTAGCTTCAGGTGAACGTATAGAAAGTTCTGACTGTCTCTTCAGAAATGAAGTAAACCAATCAGCTCCTGCTTGTTTCCGCTCTTCCCACGAATCAGGTATCTTAAGATTGAACTGTTTTGCACATTCGTATGCCAATGTACGTACATTTTTTAGCGTTAAGCCGAAGTAAATTTGGGCTGATTGTTTGAGATACGCACACAGAACATTTTCTTGTTCATCTGTGAAGACTCGGCGACTAGATTTGTAGCCAAATGAGGCGGTTTCAGAATCTGCTCTGTATCGGTCTATAAATCTTTCCAAACCAACTCTGCATATTTCATAATTTTTGGCTGCTGATCTTATTGAAATTCCTCCGTTAATCACGGATTCAGCTGCTCGCTTCATAATCCCTAGTGGGGTTTTACCTCTTTCGGTTTTTCGGGAATAATTCCGCATTCTGTAAAAATAAAAATAAAAAGTGTAAACATAACTGGGGCAAAAAGTGCCATACGGCATTTATTACCCCATGACGCTTGGTACTTTTTGCCCCACTGACCAAGTTTTTATAAATGTGTTTGTAACAAAAAAAATACCTCAATAAAGAGGAAATGGATATAGTAGTCGTAAAGTGCAATGATAAAGCTATCGGTATAAAATTATTTCGCTCCGAAAAACAATAGAGCCACCAAATAAGAAGAAAAATGAAATGGTCCAGTTTACTTACTTTTTAGTATTAAAAACCTCACTTTGTACGCCTTTCCTTAAATCACTCTGGAAACTAACTGATTTCACGAACACGATGCGCAGCGTGTCGTAGTTGTTCCATGGTTGCCGTGTTGAATACATATATTATTAAATTTGCAGAAATAGCGACGATTGGAACTTTTTACCCCTGGCACTTTTATCCCCGGTCTACCCTACTTTTTTTGTGAAAAACATTTTACCTACTTCTATGCTGGTAATTTTTATTCTTAAATAGTTTGAGGTTATGTACCCATATGACTAGGAGTCAACCATAAAAGCATCATTTTCTTACGACCACACATCGAAATATGGTTGGTATATATTATATAAATAAAACATAGTTTAAATCGTACTTACGATAATGCTTTAACTCATCTTATTTCCTCTGCATTAAAGCAGCTGTTTTACTTCATAAATTTAAGCAGCATAAATGAGTCTACTCTGGGCAAGTTATCAGTTTGTGCTTTTACAAAACCTTCGCTAGCCATATCTTTACTCACGAAATATGAAAGAATCGTCACTGAACACTGAACTAGTGAATAAAATATATTATTCCAAAAGTTATAAAATATCCTCGGAAATATCGAATATTTATGTCCACTTTCCACTTTAAGTTGACTTTTAAAAATAAAAAAGCACAAACAAATACGTAATGGTCTCAAACAAACATATAAATGATATTTTTACGTCGATGAAGCAATTAATAGTTGATTAAAATACAATATAAACACACAACTACACATAACCTAATGCAATACCGGCCATATTGACATAAGTAAACACAAGAGATATGACATCACACGTATCATCGGTAGCTTTCGGAAATCCTCGGGTTGTGATTGGAAAGTGCATTGAAATTTGAAATTTATTTTAAAATTTGGGAGTAATTTCCAATGGAAACTGGTTTATGTCCTATTATTAGTAATTTTTGATATCATATTTACTATTATAAATTAATATCCAAGCAAAATATGAAATATGCGTGTACTCTATTGTACAATGTTAATTTTTTTGTGATAAAAAACAATGCATTATAGTTCCTCTGTCGGAACATTCTGAATACGCTTACGATAAAAATAACGAAAATGTAAAATTTAATGTTAAAACAGCACTGTTGCCACATAAAGTTGACCGTTTTTAGAGTTCCGTACCCAGAGAGTGAAAATAGACCATATTGCTTGACTTTGCTCTCTGTCTTCCTGTCTTTCATAAACCTTAATATATAGACTGTTGAAATTTTCACAGATGACGTATTTCTGCACAGAATAAAATGAACATTTGTGAGTTTTGAAAAAAACATCATGGCGTCATCTATGAGGAAATAGCTAAAGCAGTATTCGATATCATTCAGACGTTGGAATATTCACAGAGTAATATTATTAGAGATAATGGTGCGGAGTTCTCAAATGTTATTAAAGAATAATTTAAACATAAAATGCCGTTTTCTACATAATTTTTATCATCAATTTATTTAAAAATTTCAAATAAACTATTTATTATAATTATATATAAATAGTTCAAAAAGACTCGACTTTTTCGAAACACACCTCAAATATAGTAACTTTTAATGGTGTCATTGACGTTTCTTAAAATGCTCCTCCTAGTTTAAAAAGTTGAAATAAGGGTATACTGTTTTATAAGGGTGAGAGGTAATGGAATCCAATACAAATAAGGACATTTTTCCATTAATAAATGCACTGAAAGCATTTTATATTCCTATAAACCTTCCATTAAAAAAAGAAGTGCACAGCATTGACCTTGATCGCAGATAGTTAACGGTTTTAAATAAACAAAAATCGATAACTAAACTCCACATAACTATTGTTTTATTTTTTATTGTTTAATGAGGTTTCAGAATATTTTCTATCTTACTAACAGTTGATAAAGATATCTTTATGTGTATAGTTAATTTTATACTTGAAGTTACTTTCGGTTGATGACTTCTCAATCATCTGCGTGGGTAATTTAATACGGTTTGTGTGATTTAGATAATTTTATTGACTAATTAGATTTACATACTTCTAACCGCAATTACCTGTAAGTATATACTTGATTTTTTTTATATATAAAAAATGTTGATAATGTTGATTGTGGCGAAGAAAATTCAAAAAGTGGTTCTTATGAAAAGAATTACAGATTTTTGCAGGTTTTTCATCATTGCGCACATCTACATTACTTCATTAAAACAATGAATACACCCCCGAAGCGTAAATCTTGAAATTTAAAGATTTGTTCCAACAACCTCCTTCTGATTAATACGTGAACGTTCGTGAACTTATTTATGTACGAATCAAACGTTCGAGAACCTGTACGTGAATTAATCCATGAACATCATACCCTAAGCATTGTTGGAACGATTCTTCGATTCATTTCCAAACTGTTACCACTTTCAGGAACTTCATTACAACCCTAAAAGTTCACGTTTTATTTATGTATGATTTAGGTATGTTTATTTACCATTACCTAACTTTTAGGGCGAGTTGTATCAAACACTTTAACTCGGTTTAATGATAACTGATGTTTAGACTGTGGCTGATTGATGTATTAATTATCAACAATTACATCAGTCTATCATCAGTAGTAATAACCCAAGGACATTGATAATTGTTCGAAAAAATCTTATGACAGATTTCGAAAGCTTGTTGCCTACAAGCAACAAGCTTGAGAAAGTTGTCATAAAATTTTTGAGCATTTATCAATGTCCGAGGGTTATTCGGATAGAAAATTTTTTGTTTCAGTATTACAACCAAATCGTGACATTTCGAAATATTAAATATTCGAAACTTCAAAATCGAAATAAATCAATATGTATCCATAGCAACGTGTGAAAATTGCCCATGGTCTGTTTTCAGTGTAATGTTGACATGATTGGCTGAAATTGTTCATATGATATAAAATGAGGAAATTTGATTGGTTTTTGGAATTGTCAAAAAATTTTCAGTCATAATTAAACCGAGTTTAGGTGTTTGATACAACTCGCCATAAAATATCAACTGACAGTTTGGACGAACGGTTCTGTAGTAAAAACCAAATAAAGTTGCGTTTACGTCACCAAGGTCGTATTTCTATCGCATGTGTGGCTACATTTCTATCGAAGAGTGCATATACTTAAATTTGTTAATGAATCGGTTCTAAAGATAGCCCAATCAATAAAAAAACTTTTGTACCAAAATAATGTATAAGCAATGTATAAGCTCTATTGGGTTTAGACGTCCCTCCATGTAAAAATTTGTGTTGAAATTTTAATAAAGAAGCCTCCAATTATTGACGGTAAAATAGTCACTGCCAGAAATAATGTCATGTTGCTGCGTTGTTTGTGACTTTTCTACTTGTGTAGTGTCATCGATTTTTGAGGTTATAGCTACGTGCTTTATAAAATTTCCTTGTGACAAATATTTATAATCAAAACTGTTTTTTTTTTTAAACAACAAAGCATTTTCTTCTGAGATTGTTAAAATGCCCAAACAGCTGAATAGCCGATGCAAAGAACTTGGTGGCTTCATTAGTAAATTACATGATAACTGCTGATAACATGATAACTCCTGATATGTGAAAAAATTCTATACAACTATACTATATTTAAATGGTATGATAGGGAAAGAATATTTAATCGTCCAGAAATTAGTCCGATAGTTATAAATTTTAATAGTGAAGAGAGTGACACTGATGTTGAATGAGATGAAGAAAATGAACAAGAATTTGAATCTGCCTAGTTTCATTTCACAATATGTTGATTTGTTCAATGTTGTTTTTTGTCTTTGAAAATACGTATTTTTATTATTTATTTATTTATTTATTAAAATATTTGGTAATTCAGTAATAACCTTACCACTTTTATTCTAGAATTCCTTACTTTGTGAAATCTTTTCATAAATTTTATTAACAAAAAACGTAAATGAAAATACTCCACACTATATTAAACGAAAACTATCAAACTATCGATAATTTTGTAGTTTTCATTTATAATATTGTGAAATTTTCTAAATTTACGTTTTTTGTTCACTTCAGTTATTTTCTTTTAATTTCCATATTTCGTGAACAATCTGACAACGATGCAAATGTTCACAATGATGACGTAAACGCAACTTTATTTGGTTTTTACTATACATCCAAATCTCTTATGAAAATGATCGTTCGCCGACAAGTTCATGAACGTGTCCAGTTTTTATTGGAACGCATTTTTATCAGTCCGTGGAAATGTCGGAACTTGTTGGAACAGAAATTTTGTTATGCGCATGATTGTGACGTTCATGTACGCATCATTTCGCTTAGTTGGAACAAACCTTAGAGCCTCCGCACACGGGTCGATTGGCACTCGAAGCGAATCCGTCTCGAAGTCGAAGCGGAATGAACGTCACATACGAACTATGCGATGCAATCGGAGGTTAACCGTACACGGGGCGATTTTTATCTGTCTCAGTTCGCGTATGTCTCCCAACAAGTTCAGTCCTTTTTTATAATGAGTGGTTCAAGTGATGAAGGGGACGCTGTTATTTTTCATATGTACCATCGGATAAAAAAAAAGGAAACGGAGATTATGGATACATCCGTACATAGAGCGGAATTTTCATTGTCGGTTGTTTGTTGCTGCAAAAGAATTACAGGAAAGTGATAAAACATTTTTAGCATTCTATAGAATTTCAAAAGAGTGTTACAAGTTACAAGAAACAGTAATTCAATCACTGGAGAAATTCCATTTTTAAATTAAATCCAAGTACTTACATCCATATTGCAAGCGAAACTATCGTCACACTCGAACTTTCCCGTTCTCGGCAGCTCGCAGGGTTCGACTGACGCTCGAGACGCAATCAATTCGACTACCTATCGACCCGTTGGTGGACCATGGGTGGACCGTGGTTGGACCTACGTTACATTACCTACGAAGTGGAATGGAGGGAGAAACGTTTCGACTTCGAGACGCATCCACATCGAATGCCAAACGACCCGTGTGCGGAGGCTCTTAAATTAACGTTTCAGCTGAATTGTCAACCCATCGAAGATCAATAATCCTATGAACTTTTGGAAAGTCAGCATATAACTTTTGTCATTGTCAATGAAATTATGTCAGATGTCAATGGTAAGAGCAATCAGAAGAATAAAGAGATACAACTAATTAGAACTACTACAAAATGAAAAGACAATAAATATAAAGGATTAAACGAAAACCAGCAAATACAAATAAAACTGACACATGACATATCTAGTAACAGAATGATAGAAATGAAATGGTGACTTGGTTCGTGGATTTATCCAATCGATGATTTGAGTATTAACGTCATTTTAAATTTTAATACTTACGTTTCGGAAAGTATTCTTTTTTTTAATTTAAGCAATGTAGATGTGCGCA
>CAJUYI010009227.1:0-10207 GCA_910591695.1 Galerucella pusilla | reverse complement strand
TTTATTGTTCATTTTAAGTGATGAAGTGGAATGACGTCTTTTTGGGGACTGATTTAAAGCGAGTATCACCACAGCCATGGCTGACATAGCAACGTCATAGTCGCTAATCATTTTGAAAACACTAAGGACACTTTGAAAAAACTTCTAAAAAGGACTCTTCAACGAAGTCACCAGTCTTGGTGTTGAAACTTAATAATGTAGGTAGAAATAACCCGGTCGGCTTCGTTTTCGGTGTGGAAGTCATGCAGGCCCGAACGTACCCGCCCGGCTTAGCCAACCTGGGTCAACCCGCACTGCCTACCGCGGTATAGTGTGGACCCTGCTTAACTTACGACTTTTCTTAACCCGCAATAATTTAGCACTATCCTACTTTTTAAGATACTTAGCGTTAATGTATAGAACAAAATACATTTTTTAATAAATCCTTACCTGAACGACGACTCGGGCTTTATTTTCGTGTAAACATGGTTTCTTTCAATCTAAAATTGTTCTTTCCTCTGCTATTTATAGCTCGAAAATAAAACATTTTGCTTCACAATATTAACCTATTTTCTCATTTGAAAACATCTTGAACATAATACCAGACGATTAACACTACCTTATATATCATTTTATCAAGAAGAAATAAAAATATAAATTTCAAATATTTTATTATTTTGCACATCTTTGACTGAACTCTAACTATCTTTCGGAGAGGGTTATTTTACGATAGCAACCGATGGTGACCACCCTGTTGACGCTTTAGTCGGTAGTCTCATCAAGAAACAGTGTAGTGTTTTTCTGTGAGTAAGTATACATATTTATTTGCAATTATACCTATATATTTTTGGTTAAAAATTAAATATTTACAATGTGGCGTCCTTGGGAAATATCGAGTTCGGTCAAAAATATTGTGCGTAACAGCGACGAAAGTTTAAATGGTGATGAAAATGACCATTTTATTAATTGTGTAAGTAGTGAAAACAGGATTCGACGGCATTTAAATTTGGAAGCACAGAAAATATGTTCCAATGTGTATAAGAATCTACGAGAAAGCTTTGGATTCGATGAAGAAACGGAATTAATGCAAGCAGCATCTGAATCAACGGAAGCTCCCCTGTCAACTATACGTAAAATAGCTAAGAATGAGGTTTATGAACGCATGAAGCGATGTGATAAGGGATTGGTCAAACCTTTAGATGTGTCTCTGATCAAATTATTAAACACGACCATATATGAGTATTACAAAAGTAACGAGTTTTCTGCGGATGGAATAATAAGGAATAAATTCATAAATGCCGGCCATAATGTAAATTGCTGTAGGAAAACTTTTGAAAACTGGAATAAAAAACTGGGATTCAAATTGAAAACGATTAATAAACGTCAAATCAGTCATGGAAAGCAGAAGAATAGTGAATATGCGGTATGGAAGACGGATTAATATAGCTTTTGGAACAATTAGTAAAGTTTAACGTATTTTCCATGTTACTTATTTAGTAGTGACAAACAGGATTTAGACACAACATTAATTATTCTTAAATTATTGTTTTATTCATTGTTATAAAATTTCTTTTTTGTTTGTTGTTTTTCATAGAATTTAGTTTTGTATATGGTTTTTGCTTTGAAATTTCGTTTTTCATGAGAAATCGAATGGGATACGATAGGGCTCAGTTCACGTCTTATATCCCGTTTAAACTGAACGCCTTTTTAACAAATACGCAACATCAAATTCAATATAGAATCATGTTTGGAACGTAGACAAAAATAATATTAATACGTTTCAGAATTTAGCTCCGCAACTTAAAGGGGATATACGATAAGAATAGATAGCTGCACTGAAAGAATTGTGTCAACAATACATAAAATAAATGTCCCCTGTAGCGTCGATTAGCAGGTTTGTGTAGTTCTTGGGCCTTATTTACTTGTTTTACACATTAAACTCAATGGTGAAAACGGTTTCCATTTAAAATAATGGAGCCTACATGTGTCATGGGCTACCGGTCTATTACAATGAAAAGTAATTCATTTTCTCTATGATCCTTGAGTTCATTATGTTAATGTACATTATTGATTAATTTTAAGAATGAGTAGTTCCATCTTTGCTGAATAAATGGTATCATTAGTTTAATGTATTTTTTTTATTGGTGAACCATTTTACCTATTTAAAGCACGCTTCCGCGTGTTTAAATCGAACTTTCAAAAACGCGCGTTTCTTAAAGTTACCATAGCAACATCAACAACTCGAAAAACGAAGTCTAAATGACAATTCTTTTTTTTAAGACCGACCAGAAAATATACAGTGATTCTCGTCGAGAACCTGTAGCACCGATCACCGCTGGAAGGCAAATTTTTACATTTAATGTGCGACGGATAATCTCCATTGGTGAAGATCAGTATACACTGATATTGGTCACATATTTCAATTCTTCTCTCCTATAGATAGAAATTAAGAACACACTATTAATATGTAAATTCTTTCTTGAAGCGGAGCATGTGAACAGGAAAGGAATATACAACGTATGTCGATTGCTCATCGCATAGTTCAATAATTCAATAGCGAGTAGTTGGAATAAGTTTTCTTTCTCCTGTGAACCATGAACCGATAAGGTCAATTTTGGTTTGGTTTGGTTTGGACTTTGAGTTTCATTTACCCTTGGTTTGGATTTCAACCACATTTGAGTAATGGATGGTCTCTTGAATTTAGGTCAATTTTTAATTATTGTAAGAGGCTTACCTCAAACTTTTTCTTCCTAAACTGCATTCAATGTGAATGAACTTACTTAGTACCTGAGACAGTGAAACTTAGTACCTAAGACAGTGAAACTTAGTACCTGAGACAGTGAAACTGAGTACCTGAGACACTGAAACTTAGTACCTGAGACTTCGTACCTGCCACCTAGGACCTGTCCGAGGAAATTGAGGAAAGTAAATCTATGTAAAACAACGTGCTTCAACAAACAACAACAATATTTTTTTTATCTTTTCTACTGTGATATTAGTTTAAAAGTCATTATACAAATTTAACAACGTTGTTCATATTCCTTCCCTTCCAACATTTCCAGGTTTGTTGATAGAGAGTGAGAGTGAGGTGAAAACAAGTCGACTAATATTATTCAGGGTGGCGCCCACTTACCTTTCTTGATTAACTTTAATTACATTTCTAAACTTGATTTATTAACTTATTAAATTCATTTGGTTTCTTAACTTCATTTATTATCTCATTAACTTCAATATAACTTCAATAACTTAAATAAAGTAGGATTACCCGCGAACCGGTAAGACTACTCCCTGAATTGATATTAGTTTGGTCTCCGAATTCACACCTGAGGTGCTCTCCACATTGAGGCGCCGTTGCAATTTATCTTGCCTTATTATTTTAAATAAATAATAGGTCACATCTGACAGGAGTACTTTGTAACGTCAAAACCTTCATTCGAACTGTATTTAACAATTTCAAATTTATAAATGAAAATGGAAAGTACTGGGTGGCCAACTAAGAACGGTTGTCGGCCATATCTCAGGAGTGGATTATAGTACAGGTTCGGGAAAAAAATTTTACGGCAAAAGTGGCCTCGAGAAACGCCTGGGAATTATTTTTAGACTTGTAGGTCCACCGCTAGAGGGCGTATTTGACAGTTAAAATTTTAAAATGCAAAAATTTTCAAAATTTACTCAATTAAGGAGCATATAAAATATCATAATCAGATTCCTCAACAAATTCTGCATATTCTTAATATGACAAGTTCGAGTCTATCCCTTCAAATAAGGGGTGGGGAGAGTGGGAACCTTGTTCGAAACAACGCCTGTAAATCCGGTTCTGCTTGACCGATTTTGATAAACTTGATGTTGTTTGAAAGAGCTTTTGTTCAACAATCGAAAATTTGTAAATATGAAGAAATCTGAATAATAGCATGAATGCTAGAGGGCGCTGTTTTATGATTTTTAAATATTGTGTTTTCTCGTAACAATTTTAAATGGAAGCATACAAATTGAATTAGATCTTTAAAAAGTAGACTAAATTAGTAATAAAACACTGCAAACCGCAAAGCGATATCTTTCCTATCCTGAGATATTGTAAGAAACAGGTAAATGGCGGAAATTGATCTTTCAACGTCTAGAAGGCTGGTGAAGTAAGTTGTGCTACATTTTTTCAATTATATAAGAATGTTATATTTGTTTTCAAGCGATGTGTTAGTAAATCAAAAGCATAAAATATCAATAAAAACCGATATTTGTAAGTTCATTCATTTGACCACCGAGGTCTCCAGATCTAACTTGTTTAAATTTTTATTTGTGAGAGCGATTAAAAGATCTCGTTTAAGCCGATAAACCCGCAACAAGAGCTGACATGGTTGAAAGTAAACGATAGACAATACGAAGTATTTCAATGGCAGAAATTGAAGCTGCTGTTTTCTCTACCCCTCAGCGATTGATTTCATGCATTGAAAATGATGGACGACATTTCGAACATCTAGAGCGGCACTAATTACGTACCTAGTTATTTATTAAAGGTTTCAATTGTTCGATTTATCACATTATTTTGAAATTCGTTCTCATTGTTAGTAGCCAGCATTAAATTTAGGTAATTTAGAGGTAACCATAACATTAGTATGATAACAGTTTAAATTACTGCAGACCAATGTATGATCTTTCCATTCAGGCTAAATTTAATAATTTCTGTTAACGTGAACCAGACTTCTAGACGTTGGATCATAGATAACATAACACTGATAGATGGGAATCTGACCCGTGGCGCTTCATATGACGAATTAATTTTACTAGTGGCGCCACTTTGAGAGTCGGAAAATGAAACTCATTTGACACATTTGACATGGTTGTGATCTCCGCTAACAGTGGAAAAAGAAGATTCCTGTAAATTTACAGTTTTTAGCGGCTGGCGTCATATTCAAAATTACTGTGATTTTATTTTTATTGCAATATGGCATTTATGGTCCATTATTTGATATTTCATTCAAAGTAACTCAACATTTTGATTGATATTAACATAATAACAATCAAATAGTCAAGTTAAATTGAATGAAATGTCAAAAAATGGACCATATAATGCCTGGAGTAACAAAAATGAAGCAATAATCATCAAGTTTATATATTTTATTTAAAATGAAAAGTACACAGCCAATACAACGTTTTTTACATCTTTTAATGACAAACAGGAAGAACAATAAATGTAGGATATTATTTTGAATCGCATACGATGAAAGTTAAAACGATTTTTTGAGGTAAAAAGCATTAATAAGTTTATAATTATTATCAGTGATCAAGGAACGACGCAAATTCAACAAATAGTGAAACAGTGACCCTCTCACCTTTATTATTGAAATACAGAACAAGATGCATATTGTGGAGTAGAAAAATAATCAAATATAACATATTGAAGTTGAAAAATCACAAACATGCAATAAAAATCAATAATCACTAAAATAGGAGAAGGAGGTATTGTTTTCAAACAAATAACTTTTAGTAATTACATAATAAACAAATATGAGAAGATAATGAAAAAATGGGCTAAAGAGGAAAATTATACTAAAAAGTACCAATAAAATAATGAATATACAAGGAACATAAAAAAGAAAACCTATACTGACATGTCTTTTGAATGATATTGACAAAAGACTGATCATCAATCTGATCTATTTCAAAATAACTCATAATGGTCTCCTTTCTGGTCTCTTACGGCATTTGAGATATTTATTATGGGTTACTTGAAATGGAGCATCTCTGTTAACCACCTTCATGTCAATACCTTTCAAAACACGGTTCACTTCCTTAATATATTTTAAAAAGACAATGCTTATAATTATATCAAGTAAGTCATCCTGTCTGTCTCCCTTGTGTTTTCATTAAGGGTTAATGTCCTGTGGAAATTTTCCTTCGCTGCTGCTTCGGCTACTGCAAATAAAGAAAGTAATATGAGTAAATTGTCAAATGTACCTATTCCAATTATATTTTTAAAGCATAACAATTTTTCATACAAATCAAAAAATAGTTTTTTCTATCAGCAACTGTTTCTGTGGGCAGATGTATAATAAGAAAAAAAAAACATTAAACACACACAGCTAACTAACTGAAATGTGCACACTATTTGAAAAACAATTTACAAGATTATGACTATCATTACTAATGTATTATATTATGTAGTTAGGTAAATTTGGATATTTTTAATCGGATAGCTCAAACGCACATATTGTGATTGTGAACAATTACATATTTGTTTCTCGAAACTACTCACTTTTGAAAAATGTGTGTACATTTCTTCGGGTAATGACGGTTTTATCCCTTCTGTGAGGTAGAGTAGTATCTGTAGACAATTAATTTATTTATTTATGACAATAAATACCTTTATTTTGCTCAGGAGTTGTTACCTATGAGGCACTATAGTGGGGAACAAAAAATCAGATCCCTTCTTTGGATTTTAATTTAAGAAACATACTCCCATTTAATAACATTCAATAAATATAGGGTTGTCCAAAAAAAAACGAAATTTCCTTTTTTATTGATATTTTTTTATTTATAGGTCGATTTTACTGATGTCGGTTTTGTTTAAAAGATAATTGATCAAGACACACTACTAATCTAATATTTCGCGTTTTGTTTAAAAAACAAAATGGCGGACACATCCAAACTTTAAAACTGACTGGAAATTTTTTGTTTCTCACTGTATATGTTTGCGAATTATTTTTATTATTTTATTTTAGAGGTCAAACATAGAAATCGGTCAAAAATTGTCTGATGTATGGCTCGAAAAAAACAAAATAACATACTTGTTTTTTTCGAGCCATACATCAGACAATTTTTGACCGATTTCTATGTTTGACCTCTCGGTACATTCACAAATGTCTGAACTTTCGTAAAATAATCCGCAAACATATAGAGAGCGAAACAAAAAATTTCCAGTCAGTTTTAAAGTTTGTTAAAGTTTGGATGTGTCCGCCATTTTGTTTTAAAAAAAAAGAAATATTAGATTAGTAGTATGTCTTGATAAATTATCTTTTAAACAAAACCGACATCAATAAAATCGACCTATAAATAAAAAAATATCAATAAAAAAGGAAATTCCGGTTTTTTTTGGACAACCCTATATATGTACAAAAAGATTTACTTACCAGGCAAAAACAGGGATAGCAAAGAAAACCTTTTCAATACCATGCCTCGCCTTTTTTTACTTTTAGTAAGCAGTTCTGGCCAAAGTGACGAGGGCATATTCTCCAATTTTTTTGCTCTGTTACATCCAAAAAAAAGATTTCCACTTCTTTCCAGCCAAACCGAATGTTGTTCTTTATGGCTGGGAAGTTTAAAGCTGTATGTAGAGTAACTACTTTGGTATGTTGTCACTTTTTAGTTAATGAAACATGTTTTAAATTATGAAAATAAAACTTACCGGGTGCACCTTACACTACAGTCCTTAACTATGCATTTTGTTGCCGCTGTCTATTGATATAGAAAAGTCCACTCTTAACTAAACTAACTTAACACACCCTGTCGACCATAACACATTATTATTATATATATACAATAACGAAGAACAATAATTTGGAAAATTAGGTAAGTTCTACTAAAAAATCGTCTTTAAACATGTTGTTGGGTTAGGTTAAACAGTGGATGGCGGGTTGAAGTATCTTTCAACGGCGTTTTCATCATGTTCTCATTAAATCCGCAATTTTAGTATATTTTCCGACTTCCTAGGTGGCAGTACCCTCGCTCGTTCAGAGATTCCCTACCCTGCGTTGGATGTACAAAACCCGTTATTTACCTGTTTCTTACGATATCTTTGGATAGAAAAGAGATATCACCTTGTTGTTTGCAGTGTTTCATCACTAATTCAGACTAATTTATAAAGACCTACTTCAATTTGTATGCTTCCATTTAAAATTGTTACGAGAAAACACAATATTAAAAAAATAAATAGCGCCCTCTAGCATTTATGTTATTGATCAGATTGCTTCATATTTAAAAATTTTCGATTGTTCAACAAAAGCTCTTTCAAACAACATCAAGTTTATCAAAATCGGTCAAGCAGAACCGGAATTACAGGCGTCTTTTCGTAACAAGGTTCCCACTCTCCCCCATCCCTTATTTGAAGAGATAGACTTAAACCTGTTATAATAAAAATATGCAGAGTTTGTCGAGGAATGTGATTATGATATTTAATATGCTCCTTAATGGAGTAAATTTTTAAAAAATTTGCATTTTAAAATTTTAACAGTCAAAATACGACCTCTAGCGGTGGACCTACTATTCTGAAAATAATTTCTAGGCGTTTCTCCAGACCACTTTTTTCATAAAATTTTTTTTCCAATCGGAGGAAATGGTATTTAAATTAATACTATAAACATTCTCAGAACTCAATGAGGTTGAACTTCCATCACAATGCAAATTATTTAGTTTTTCTCTTTTCCATGACAACGCAATTCAAACATTTTACAGATACAGATACCAGTATTTATAATTTCAAAGTGCACCCATAAAAAAAATAGCGTAAAGTATTCGTGGATAACTGGTCTCTAAAACACTTGCTCTATTTCGCGCGTGTCTTAAAGACTTTAATATCCACTTATACTTTAATATACTAATTTGATCGTCACAATGAAATATGAAATTAATTTGTCATTGTTCAAATGAACAGATTTTATGAATTTTATGAATAAAATAACGTAGTCAATGACATTTTTCACTATGTAAATTATCTGAATATTAATGTATATAGAAAAGTACATAGTATCCAACAGCATGGTTTATGTCATATGAATCTACAAATTTGTTATTATTCAGAAATCAAGCATTCCAAACATTGGGTGTTAAATCTCAAATGGACTCGATTATAATATTTATAATTCAGATTTTCGGAAAGCGTACGATCGCGTAAATCATGAGTTAATTAAAAGTCATTTAGAAGATAGAAAATTCATCGTCAAACATAAATGGAAATGTCACCGGGAAATACCATGCAAATTCTGGAGTACCGCAAGGTTCCAATCATCATCAATGATTCAACTTCTGTTCTTGAGTATACTGTCAGGCAGCAATTAAAGCCCTGAGTGGGTATACCGGCAACTCAGGACTTGCTAACGAATGTCGAGAACTACTTGCTAATCTTGCAAGGCGGAACGTGGTGCGGCTAGAATGGATTCCAGCCCACTCTGGTTTTGAAGGCAACGAGATGGCGGATGCACTGGCTGCAGAAGGGGCGGCAGCTCCTTTCTGCGGCCCGGGCCCGACCCTGGGCCTAACAAAACAAAGAATACGCAAGGAGACGAAGAAGTGGCTGAGGAATCAGCACCTCGCTCATTGGAATGCTCTGCAGGGTCCTAGACAATCCAAACTTCTACTGAAGGGATGGACTGATGGACACGCCAGGGCAGCCACTGAACTACCAAGGAGTAGGCTAAGGAAGATAGCAGGACTCCTAACAGGGCACTGCTGTATGAGGAAGCACCTCTACAATCTAGGAGTAGAGGAAAGTTCCCTATGTAGGGGTTGCGGCATGACTGATGAAACGTCAGTTCATGTTCTCTTAGAGTGTCCACACTGGGCTGTATTACGCAGGCGAATCTTCGGAGTCACTGTCATGGCTCCTGGAGACACAAGCAGGCATCCACTGAAAAAGGTTGCGGCCTTTATTGAAGGGCTCGGCTTCATGGATGACTAGGTAGCAGGATTGGCACAATGGGCCCGCCAGTGGCCTCAGTGTCGGAACCTTGGCTTGAGTTGTCCAGGACAAGGCTCGCCTGCACATTTAGTTGTAGTAGTAGTAGTATACTGTTTGCATATGACCGCAAAATTTTCAGTAGAATAAACTATCAGAGACAATGTTTTGCTACAAAAGCATATACACAGTATTTTTGACTGGAGTCTAATTAACAAATTGAATTTTAATATCAGTAAATGTAAGGTGATGGGTATTACTCGTTCTGAAGATCCCTTTTCATCTGACTAGGAGATGGGAGGAGACTCGTTGATGAGATGTACGGAAACTAAAGATCTGGAAGTAATAGATATCGCAGAATAATAATTATTCTAACGCTTTATAAGTTTTGAGAAATAGTGACCGTTCAACTAAGAAGCAACAACTACTTCCAGGGCTATAGGTACCGACAGATATTGGATTATACTTCAAAGTCAAACGGGGTTGGTATATCTCCAAGATATTTAAAACCAACCATTCTTGTTTGCAATTAGAAGGGACAACATAACTTGCAGACCTGTTTCG
>CAJUYI010009226.1:0-10208 GCA_910591695.1 Galerucella pusilla | reverse complement strand
TTGAACGTAATGGCTGCATGTGCTGCGGCTGTAGTTGGATATACAATGATATTCCAAACTATTTGCAACTAGACCGTGCGTGCTTATTCTTGTACTTTGTAGATGTAATTTCGTACAAATTTGGATGGTGTCCATATAGCTCTATGAGCTTAAGGGCAGCGACTTTCGTCCAAGACATAGTTTTAGTTTTAAAATGGAAACGAAATCAATTAAATGAGTAAAGTCAAGTTTATGTTTATACAATGAATTGAAGTCGTAAATAGCAATTGACATTGACAATGAATTGATAGCTCTACCACCAATCAGAGGCGTTATTTTTGTTAATTTCAATATCGAAAACCTACATAGTGTCATACACAATTTAATGGACATAAAGTTTCTTGTACAGGAAACTGTACAGTTTTCATCGGCATTGACTATATAATTTCATACGGCCTTTAGAAAATGGTATTTAAATTAAAACTATTGACATTCACAGAACTCAATAAGGTTGAACTTCCATCGAAATACAAATTAGTTTATGTTTTTCTCATTTCCATGACAACGCAAGGTATACATCATATACATCACGAATTCAACCATTTGACATTTAGTACTTATTTCCATCTATGATTTCCATATCTTGTTGTTGTAGTAGAAGGGCCATTCCCACCGATTATCCTAAAAAGTCATACTTAACTAAGCGACACTTATAATTTAAGTCGAACTTCGTTCGCGCCGTACCTCCCTCAACTAAGTGGGAGGTTCAATTTGACAACGCCGCAATTTTAAAATCTTTTTTTGAAAAAGAAGATTTTGTCAGGAATTAACCAATTAACGGCAGTTTGATCTATGCGTTTGATATTAGTTGGTGTCATCTTTGGTTTTGACGTTTTGATAAATATTTTTTCTTCCGAGTCATTTTAGTAGTTTAAATATCAGCGGAGAAAAACGATCTCATGGAATAAACAATTTCAACAATCTAAGAAAATTGTGAGCAGTTAGTTTCCTTCATCATTCTAAATCTAAGAAAAAACGTCTAAGGATCGAATGTATTAAAATAATCGTTCCTTATATATAACTGTCTGGGTATGCCGTATTCAATTATATCAATTATTTCTAAATCGTCATCATCTTCTAACATTTCCATTTCGATAAGACAAATTATACAAATACAAAGATCTACCATCTACCAAAGCACAAATTACTCAAATCTTAGCTGTCATAAATCAACTTCAAAATTAGTATTTCGAGGTTAAGTGGAACTTTAAGCCGTGGATGTTCCGAGCCAGTAGTTAAGGTATCCTTAACGCCGCGTTAAGGGTGCCTTTAAATACGGTGCGAACGACTAAGTGACACTTAGTGGATTTGAGTGACACTTAACGTTTAAGTGTAACCGGTGCGAATGGCCCTTATAGACCAGTATTTATAATTTCAAAGTGCACCAATTAAAAAATATCGTGAAGTATTCGTGGATAACTGGCTTTCAAAACAGTTGCTCTATATCTTAATATCCAATTATACTTTAATATACTATTAAGGTTAAGTGTAAAATAACATTCAAGTAATATAAGACATACGTGAAACAGCAGAATACGTCACCCATTATGACGTAACGGCAAAGGATGGCTGAACAAACTCTACCTACTTTTTAGTTGCGTTGATGTTTTTTATTTGACACACTAAATTTTCACTAAGAGCCTCTACTCTATAAGAAGGTTGAGGGTAAATCTTCTTTGATAACCCTGTAATGTATATAATTCGTTTTTTCTATGAGAAATAAAACTGACCATAATTTAACTGTTACATTGATAACTTCCGAGTATCCCTATAAAAACGATCGTATAATAACTCCCAGTTTCTCTAAACTCCATAAATTTCTTTAATACTGCAATAGTTAACCAAGCCATAACACTTAAAAGTAAAGGATATCACGTGATAATGATGTTATGAAATCCTCAGTAAAATGTTACTATTACAACCAATATACCTTTTTGCCGCATCATTTTGGTCTTAATAGTACATCAAATTATAGCCATTTTTATATCCATATATCACTCAATATAAGGTCAATTATTATGATTATGGCATTTTCTTCTAAATAACTTCCATTGTGAAATGTTAACGAGATAATATATCCTATTTATGTCCCATATAATTTGTCAGTTTCCCAACCACAAATTGAAGCATTGAAAAACAGTTTCCTCTTTGTATGCAAGACCTGTGGGATGAATCAGGGCTGTTGCAATCTCATGGTGAATATTTATGCTCCGCTATCCCCATTTAGGGAAGAGACTCTTATAGGCTGTATGTCTGTAGACTGGGAAGACACAAGTTTTATTGTGCCCCTTGCTCTCTTCACTGCTCCCTTTTCTCCTCAGTTCCCGAGTAGTCTCTGATATTAATAGTCCCCTTAGACATATTTTCCGGAGGAATTTAAGGATATCCGCATAGGCTTTACTTCAGGTAAGTATCCCTTCTCTATCCAGTGTAGTCTATTCAATTCCCAAGTACCTATTCAGACGTTAGTGTCCTGCCAAACCTCTTCAGTCCCACTCGTGCCTAGACATTGATACCATGGTTATAGTCTTCTTAGCCCTACCAGATCTTCTTCATGGTCAAATCTCCTATTTTTCCTCGGTGTTGTCTATTTCTCCCAATATTAGATTGAAGGAGATACCGTAAAAGGGTTCCGGTCCCAAAAAGAGTTTTATAACTCCTCTCTTTGCTAGTTTCTCTGCTATCTTGTTTCCTTCTATTTAAGTGTACCTATTCTGGAAGCTTCAGCGAAGCTACGATGTTGTACTCCCCTAGTTTATTGAGTTTTCTCAGGCATTCCTAGGAACTCAGTCCTTTAAAACTGCTTGATTATCCTTTTGCTATTTGGCGTTTAATTGGTGCCTAATTCAACTCTCTGAAGTGAATCCTTGAAACAAAAAATTGTGTTTTTGCGCGATCGATCTTTCTTGTTTATTTACAGTATCGGTTGTCAGGACGGTAGGTTGTGTTTACTGGTTTCGAAGTCTAACACGTCGGTGAGTGATTTACTTACCGTTCAGACGTCGGTAAGTAAATTACTTACCGACGTCTTAGCCCTACATACATTTGAGTAGTCCTAAATAATATATTTACTTCATTCATTACACAAAAGGAACAGAAAAAATAATATTTATATTTTTTTCATGAACAGAACCGAACAGAACAATATAAAAAGTAATAAATAGCATAAAAACAATGACACAAGAATGCAAATTATATTTTAAACTGATCGAGAAGTATGAATGCTACTTTCGGCATTTCGTTCAATTCTAAGAAATTTGAATCATTTTATTCGAAATTTATTTCAATACGATCGCGCAAAAAATGGTATAAGCATCTCGAACGTTAAAGGTAATACCGGTCTCCAGCAAAATTGCAACATTGCTGTCGACCGGTAAACAACCCTTACCGTTCTTAATACTTAATATACTATTGAATAAACGTTGGGCGCGAATGAAACGAAAAATTATGAATGTCGTTAAAACACAAAAAAAATATGAAAATTACTGCAGGTTTTTACCCTGCTGACTGATTTAATTCGGCGGTAAACTAAGCCGATTCGCAGTGCTTTGTTACCTTTTATAAATCTCAAGGAAAGAAAAAAAAATAATTTTAATGAGACTGGGGAAAAGGAAAAATTGTTAGGACTCCACTAATTTTCTTGAAAGAAAATTAGAAACGAAATCGAATTTAGTGGTCAGCTAACTCTTAAGCCGTTATTTCAAAAGACTAAATGTTTTTGTGTAGTAAATAAAACTATCCAAGTAAAAAAATGTATATAATCACTATCGTCAAATTTACAATAAAAGTGGGATGAAGGGGTTAGTAATTTACAAGTACATAAAAAAAACAAAGATTTTGAACTAATAATAGGTATGTAGGTGAAGCCTAACACTGTACGCTACTTTTTGGTGTCCCAGTTCACTCAATCATCTAACAATAAATTTCTGGTTGGATTTCTTGCCAAGCTATCAATAAACCTTCGCTATTACTGGAATGTATGGAAAGGTACCGGAGCTTGGAGAATTTTGCTCCTTGACTATTTGCAAGGAAACTTGGTTTGCCCCACGGAACGGTTCAGTTTTTTTTCCTGTTTCAACTCTTGGAACTAGAGTTCTTGAAACTAGAATCGGTACTCATATAAATGTAGTACTCCTAGAAACCTGGGAGACTCCTCGGTAGGACCTTTGTACTCCAAGGGACTGTGCAGTAATCACGATTCTTATGAGATACGCCAGCAAATATTCGTTCTCAAACTAATGAAGAAAATTATAATTTATGGATTACTCCACAATTCCACACTTGATGATTTGTCGACAGATGATGAAAGAAGACCTGCCGGTACTTTCTCCGTTCTTATTCAAAGACACTTCAAAACTTTGGATTTTTTGGTGAAATATTGATCTTTGGTCTATTTAGTTTCTTCCACTACAAATCATTAGTGTGAAATAATTTATTAATTTTTTCCACTACTAGCTGTGAAGTTGGCAATTATTGCTTTTTCTAGCGACCTGAGAAGTCGAATTTCTCTATGAGTGGTTAGTAATTTTCTATTATCAACCTAGGTCAATACTCAATAGTGGCAAAGTTCAAATATTTTGAGAAATCAGGGATAATAGTTCAACAAAAATTTGTGCAACATAATTTTGTATAGGTACCCAGGAGATTGTCTTTAACATATTTGCTGCTTCAAATTACCTATCAAAATGAAATTATTTCAATAAAAATGCCATTAGCTTAAAATTCGTGCTCAACCAAAAATGACTGATGGCATAACGAGTACGTTCACAATATATCGAGAACTGACAGTGTACTTGTCTGTCAGACGACGGAATTAAACGCTTCTCCTGGTGCGTTTGTGAATTAATTTCAATTTTTGTCTTAAATTGGCTAGTAATGGAAAAAATTGTAAATACACCATAGTAGTGAAGACATTTATAAGCCTCGCACCTTATTCCGCTCGAGGCGAAGCCACTCGCGAAATAATCTTGGTGCTAGGTCTTCACCACCTTGGTTTATAATTTTTATTTCGAACGCAACATCTCTAGTAATCATCGGTAGTCTATTTCACCAAAAATCTAAATTCCAAAGTAATTCATCGATAAATATACAGTGTGGAAACCACTTATGTAATAAAATTCTTTATGTCATTATTTTAGAAAATTATAAAAAATGCCGAGACATGTCAACTTTTGAATTGAGTTGTGCGTTATGTAAACATAAATGTAAATGTACAGGGTGATTCACGCAGGTATGCCATAGTCGGTGTTTTTTTTTAAGGAAATACCCTGTGTATTTGCATATTTTTGAAATCTCCTTAATAAACCGATTTCAACGAACCAAATAATGTATGGTCAATTATGTATTATATAGGGTGGAATTTTTATTTTTACAGTGATTAAACACATACATAAAATACCTAATGTATTTGATTTTAATACATTAAAATAAATGCTCAAAATGTTCTCCACCTAGTTGTTGGCAATAGCACAGTCTACTATAGAACTTTGTTTAAAGTTTGAGGTGAAATATTCCGTATTTCTGTAGTTATCCTGACTTCGAGGTCTACAATGCTAGTTGGTTGTGTTGCATATACTTTGTTCTTGAGATAACTTCACAGAAAAAAATCTAACGGCGTAAGGTCTGGCGATCTAGCTGGCCACTCAATAGTACCTCTTCGTCCAATCCATTTATTGGGGAAGATTTCATCTAAATAAGTTCTTATCATTAAAGCATAATAGGGTGTTGCCCCGTCTTGCTGGAACCAAACATTTTCATTCGATAAGCTAGGATCTATTGTGTTGGGATATAAGTTTGCCAACGCAGGAATAACTTCATTTCTAAGCATAATTAAATATTTTTCAGCTGTCAAATTTCCATCTATAAAATATAGGACCAATAATATGGTCGCCTATGATACCGGCCCAAACATTCACCGTTTGAGGGTACTGAGTATGTGTCTCACGCATCCAGTTGGGATTCTCTGCTGACCAATATCTACAGTTCTGTCGGTTCACCTCTCCATTCAATGTGAATGTTGATTCGTCAGAAAAAAGAATGGTACCAAAAGCTATATCTTTTATGTTCAGCTTATTCATCAATCTTTCGCAGAAATCCATTCTACGATCTGGATCGTCTTCTGTTAACTCCAGCACGAAAGTTAATTTGTAGGGATGAAATTTCTCTTTATGGAGACATCTTAGAACAGTTGTATGACTAACATTATTTTCACGGGCAATTTGACGTGTACTTGAAGTTGGATTCTCTTCGACACTTAACAAAATATCCACTTTCACACCATCTTCAACGAAGTGTGGTTTTCTTTTCAATGGTTTGACATGTCCAAGTTCTCTAAATTGTGCATGAATTTCAGACACAGTACTTTGTGGAATATTAGGCAATTCGGGATACCTATGATAAAATAAGTTTGCCACTTCAACTTGACTTCTGCAGTTATCTCCGTACCCGATCATCAATAAAATCTCAATTCGGTGAGTCTCAGTTAAATATTTTATCGTTATGTCGACAAGGAAAGAGTGTTTGACAAAGATTTTACTTTTTCAGTATAAACTGTCAACACATCAACAACTGACAGAATAAAAAACAATCCACATTATTCACCGATTTAAAACAATCCACATTATTTACCGATTTTGTCCAATTATTGGCGTTTTTAGGCAATTTTTAGGTATTTATGATGAAATTCATGGGCGTAGCAGGTTTTGTTTAATATACAAATACGTCTAATAATTAGTTAGTTTAGACTTTTGAAAAATCCATATTTAGCTAATTTAAAAAAGTAGGTACCAATATTTCAAGTGTAATAAATTATTAATTTTAAAATTTCACCCTGTATAATTCATAATTGATCATAGATTATTTAGTTTGATGGAATCGGTTTATTAGAAGGATTTCAAAAATATGCAAATATACAGGGTGTTTCATTGAAAAAACAACACCGACTATGGCATACTTGCGTGAATCACCCTGTACATTTAAATTTATGTTTACATAACGCACAACTCAATTCAAAAGTTGACGTGTCTCGGCATTTTTTTAATTTCCTAAAATAATGACATAAAATATGATACACAGTACCTTATGTTTGCAGTCAATATTATCAAAAATACGTTGGACTGAAATTTTTTTCAAATTTTATATTATAGGTACTGTTAATAATACTAATAAACAGTTGTAGATAAAATTTTGTACGTAACACGTGTGATAGGAATTATTAACGCACTTATGTGATTACACGACTCGGCCTACGGCCTCGTTGTGCAAACTTCACATGCGTGCGATAATAATGTCCATATCCCACTAATTACGTAAATAACTATTATTCCATAAGTGGTTTCCACACTGTAGGTATAAGCTGAGAGGTTGAACGCAAAGTTCACATTTCAATATGCACTTAAGATGTTTAATCTGTTACTTTTTGGTTCGTATTTTCTTGAGGAAAATTGGTACATGTTCTGGTCATCAGGAACTAACGATAATATCAAAATTATTTTCATTTGTCACAAATTGTCACATTATTATGGAAGCATTCGAAAACAATCAGATTTAGATCCCTTATTCACTTTGATCAATTGGTTTTAAAACAAAATTTGTCGAATGAATTGTTTTTAAATGGAAAAGAAGTTTTTATTGAGTAAATCTTGTATTTCACTCAAAGTTTTTCCTTTAGTTTCAGGTAAGGAATAATATAAGATGATAAAAGTGAATAATGTGCATATACCATGTATAAACATGCAACAATGAATTCCAAATAATTCCGAAAGTAATGGAAATCCAAAATTCAAAAGGCCCGATACAATCGACATGGTTATGAAATATATAGCAGCGCTTGCACATCTAAGATCACTAGGGAATAACTCAGTTACTAGAGTCATTGGAATCGGTCCCAAACCGAAACCATAACCAATAATGAAAAAAGTTAAAACCAAAACTGGTAACCAACTGAACTGTTGAAGTAAACTGGGGTCGATTTCTTTAAAATAGAAACAAACACCTAAGCTCGTCATACAAATAGCACAACAGATTATTGAACATAGTAATAAACATCTTCTACCAACATTTTCGATAATAAACATTGTAACTAGTACAATTATAAATTGTACAATTCCTATAATAATACCTACAAGGTTACCGGGTATGTCAGAACCAGCGTCGCTGAATATAGAAGCCATAAATGTCAAAATTATCAGAATACCAGACAATTGTTGACCTACTGCTATAGTTACAGATAAAAATAAAGCTTTTTTTGTAGATGCACTTTTGAATAAATCTAAAATACTTCTGTTTTTTGTAGTTAGAATAGATTGTTCGATAATATTGCGCTCAACTTCTATTACTTTAGATTTTTCATACTTTCTCAAACGTTCCAAAGATTGTACAGCTTCGAAAGTTTTATTTCTTAAAATAAAATAAACTGGAGATTCGACTATGAAAAAAGCACTAAATAGAAAAATCAAAACAGGAGCAGCACAAGCGAGAGTAAAAACGGTAAAGCCGCTGAAGTAACCAGCTACGTAAGTAACAAGAACACCACTAGGCATCGCTAAGCCGACTAAGCAACCGATTCTCGCTCTGTTATGATTATCCGCTATTTCGGCGTTATAAACTGGTACGTTTACGAAAATAAAACTTAAACTTACGTTCACCATTGATAAAAATAGATAATAGATGTAGATATTTTTGGCAAAAGCTATTACGATTATAGCGACAGATATGATTATGGCAGCGTAAAGCATTATTTGTTTTCTTCCGAATTTGTTGGCTAGTAGGGTGTTGCAGATTAATCCGAAGAATAGGGATATGTCTGGAATGGCAGCTAGGATAGAGATTTCCAAAGTTTTTATCGGTTCACCTACGGGATTGATGCTGGTGTTGTTCGATTTCAGCTGGACTATTACAGGTGAAAGCCATACTTGCATACTTCCCCCTGTCATCAGTAGTAAATTTGCTGGAACAATAAAGGTTGGTTAGTTTGGACAAGAGCCAAAGGAAACACATGAAGGAGGTTATTTTGATGACCATGACACGCATACGCTCTACCGGTATACAACCTGACGTAGGATCTGGTAGATTGAGACGTAACCTGTGGCTTGAGGCACTCAATGAGCTTCCACTGCTGCAGGCAAATACGGACGTAATCTCACAACAATATGCCTGCCATAGACCCTGCAAGGTAATCATTAAATATAACACATCAGAAGAAGGCGCAATCCGCATCTTCACGGAAGTCTCTGAAGCCAATATGGGCTCAGGATGTGGAATTTACTCCAGATCTCTGAATCTAAACACTAAATGGGCGATGGGCTATAATGTCAGCGTTGCTTAAACAGAGAAACACCACAGGTAATGAAATTCACATTCTTACGGATAGTAGACAAGCAGTACTAGCCCTGAACAGACCACGTATCACATCAGACCTAGTACTGGAGTGTCACCTGTCCCTGATCGAAGCCTGTAGCAACAACGAAGTCACTCTAGGCTGGATCAAGGACCACAGTAAATCGAAAGGTAACCACATTGCCGACTCACTAGCCAGGAAAGCAGCCTCCAAAAAAAACTTTTGGGACCTGGCACTTTCGTTGGTCTGTCGGCGTCAGCTATGATTGTGAACTCAGCTATAAAGATATTAACCTAATAAAGGAACACCCCCTTGTAAGTTTAAGGGTAGATGGGACGATGCAGAAGGCTGCAGGCTTGCCAAGGCACTGCTGTATTATCCGGACAGGAAAGTAGCCAAAAAATACGTGAGCATGAACAGACAGAACCTTCGGACACTTCACTTTGTAGAGGATGTGAACAGGAAGATACATTCTTTGTGAATGTCCAACACTCTCTCAATTTAGGTTTTCAGTATTCGGCGAGTACAGGCTAACACAAGCCAGCATGAGGAAGCTTACTTACGGCGACGTTATCGCCTACTTCAAACACGGCGACGTTATCGCCTACTTCAAACAAGTAGACTGGATGACGAGATAGTGGGGTCACCCAGCTTTCAAAAGCTTATAGATACAGATACAGAGCCAAAGGAGAGATGTTATGGTATGAATGGTGTTATGCCATCTGCATCACTGATACTAGTGTTCGTACCTTGCTCATTTCCATTAATTTGTGTCGTATCTGTCCAACATAACAACGACGCACATGTTTAACCCTTATATAGTACATTCAAT
>CAJUYI010009224.1:0-10209 GCA_910591695.1 Galerucella pusilla | reverse complement strand
CATGCCTGACAGTTTCATCTTCCTGTTCACACATCCTGCATAGAGGTGTGTCCACTAGCCCCATAGTATGGAGGTGTTTCCTCAGTTGACAGTCAGCCAGTCAGAAATTCTACTGTTGAACGTAGGTTTTTCCTAGTCATCGCAAAATATTTCTTCGGCGCCAGCTTCCCAGGGTCGCCCAGGGTGATCCTGGCAAGACTGCATCCTATGATTCCATCCCATTTCTTAAGGGATTGAGCATGGGTGTAACGTTTGGCTAGTTCTGCAATTGTCGAAGTCGTTAGGCCGTAGGTGTCACTGGGTCCTAGAATTTCTAGTCCAACGGCTTCCCTGGCTAAAGAATCAGCAATGCGATTTCCTTTACTCCTGTCGTGCCCTTTAACCCACCTCAGGATAGTATTGTTATCTGCCGAGGCGTCAGCTAAATCTTGGTGGCACTCTAGTACTAGCCTCGATATAACACGTTGTCTGTTCAAGGCTAATAGGGCTTGTCTATTATCAGTGCAGATTATTATGTTTTTGCCAGAAATTCCTCTTCTGGTTAGTTCTTTTGTGGCAATTGAGACACCGGCCACGCTGGTATTGTTTCCCATTCCCCACTTAATCTTTAGGCTTAGTGCTCTCGAGTAAACTCCACATCCTGAGCCTCCTTTCATTTTTGAACCATATGTATATATGCGTATTGCATTTGCATCATCTGGCTCTGTGTTCTGTTTTATTTGAATTTTGTAGCGTTTGTTGAACAAAAACCTGGGTTCAATTGCATCGTTGGCTGCCTGCAGCAGAGGTAGCGCAGTGAACGCTTCCTGCCATAGGCTTAACCTCAATTGGCCCACTCCTACTTCTGGGTTTACACCAGCCGTGCGCAATCGTACCATGGCCATTAACGCAACCTCCTTGACGTACAGGTCCAGAGGGGTCAGACCAGCAATTAGTTCCATTGCTGCGGTTGGTGTTGTTCTCATGGCTTCTGTGATGTTTAAACAAGCCATTCGCTGTATTTGATATAATTTTCGGATGGCCGCTGCTTGTAGAACCTTCGGTCCCCATGCAATTGCTCCATACGTTAACATGGGTCTTATTATTGCAGTGTAGATCCAAGTGACCACACGGGGTGACAGACCCCATGTGCGTCCCACTGTCCTCCGACACTGCTCATAAGCCACAAATGCTCTTTTTGCTCAGCTGTGTAGATGAGAGTTCCATGTTAGTTTCCTATCGAGGGTAATACCAAGGTATTTCACCTATTCCGAAAAGTTTAGTTTGCTTTTGAAGATATCGGGAGGTTTCAAACCCGATAAACTTATTTTCCTGGTGAAAAGGACCATCTCAGTCTTTCTGGGATTGATCGACAGTGAGTGTTCCTTACACCATGTTTCAATTAATTTAAGCCCATCCTGCGCTCTATCGCACAGTGTGTTCACAAATATGCCAGTCTGCAAGATAACTATGTCATCTGCGTATGCAATTGTGTAGAATCCATTGTTGTTGAGGTGATTAATCAGGGTGTCTAGGACTATGTTCTACAGAAGGGGTGATAAGATTCCTCCTTCCTTATTGCTTGGAATTATCAACTCAAAATTCACTGACATATGTAAAATTTTTCCCTGAATCAATTGACGAAGACTAGAACCTACCATATTAGTCGAGTTATGAGTATTTTTTGTTTTGAAAAGCGAATTTCCGAAAATTTCATGACCTCACAAACTGTGGCAGTCAATTTCTCGTCCCAAAAACCCCTCGAGACGAATTTTGAGAATTTTTAATGTCGAAAACATTTTTTTTGTCGGTACATTTTGAAGCAAGGTCCATTTCTAGGTGGAATCGTTTCATACTATACAAATTGATAAAAGCATTTGAACTATCAAAAAATATTAACCCCAACAATCGTATATTCATGATATAGCCTATAACTTTCAAAACATTGTCTACGCTGTAGGTTCCTTATAAAACTATAACCCTGATATTTGTTGGATAACCAAATACCACCGTTTCCTTCAAGATAAAGTACCTTTTTTCTATATATACTATTTCTCATTCCCCACCCATTTAAACAGTCTACTTTCGATAAGACCACGTACCTACTGTTATAGATCGAATATTATCACCTAAAAACTCTTTTCAAATACACTGCAGTTGTTTAAACACAACTCATCGATAAATCTGGCAACATAGCAGCTCTCTATTAAAGGTTGATGAAATTATAAATCCATATAATGTGGAAACGTCCAATACGAACGTATATATGGAAGCGTTGTATGGATAACATGTTAGGAATGTATAGAAAATTTAATTTTTTCCCCGTCACTTTTATTAGATTTGAAAGGTCATTACTTTTCATTGCTCCGGTTCGTTTTATTTTGATGGGTTCTACAATGTACTGTAGAAACTGAAATAATTGAAAATTATTAATTAGTCTTTGATATTTTACCTAAGCGTATACCATTGATAATTTTTTACTGAATATAGTAACCAATCAAATTACTTAATTTCAAGTCATGTGTCAAATTTCATCCAATCATCGCTGTATTACAGCGATAATACCCTACATGTGGTGTTTTCAGTTTGGTGTTTATTTTTTATTAAAAATTAATTAAACGTCAAACTGACAACTGGATTAAAAATGTCGCGAAGATTTGGTATTGCATCTAACGATTCAATTAATTTACCAATTGTACTTTTCACAACTTTAGTTTTCAATAAAAATGAATAATATTTGTTTGATTTAAACTAATAAATTATTAAACGTCAGATTGACAATAAATTTTTTGATATCTACAAAGTAGAAAATTATCTTATCGAATACTCCTCGGTTCATGATAAATACTCAAAATTTTGTCATAGAGAATGCTTCAAGCGTGTTGCTCAAAGATAGAAGGTCAAGAAAACATATTTGTATTCTGTGTAAATATTAATTTATTAAAATCGCAGAGCGCTTTCGGCTATTAAGCCATCTTCAGTGCTTTCTCGTCAGGTAATTTATACAAGAAACTTTGACAACACATTGACGTCATAAATTAAAATAACATTAAAATTAAAATGATCCCCTGTTTAGGGTTTGTTGAATCTAGATATTAAACATTATTAAAAAAATTTTAAAATTATTTTATTAAAAATTTTTTAAAATTATTTTAGACTGAACTCAGAACACGTGTTCGTGTTCGTCAGTGAAGTGACACTCGTCCAATCTAGTTTATGACATGCACATGTATCCAGTCCGAATGCATAGGGGATGTTTTTGATTTTCACTCTAAACTGAAATACACTTGCAGAATTACCGACTCATTTGTCGTTATAGAAATACGAGAATGTAAAAACATAACGTCAACTAATTTGACAGGCCAAATCGATCTTCTTTCTAACAAGCAAAGTTGTTTACAACGTTTTATCGACAAAAAATATCGCATAACAACCCCCTCAGTTCGTTAGACATTAGTCTAATATGAAATATATACCTCCCGTGTCGATTTTCATAAAGAACAAGTCTTCCGATATTACCAATGTGCTTTTTTTCTCTCGCCTTTTTGGCAAACGTTCGAGTCGCGTGTAGAAACTTCATATTTCCATCGCCTTTTATCCACGAAATCCACCGACACGGTAAGCTGGCGCGGCGGCATGTACTAAACTTTTTTCTTTTCGTTTCAGTTTTTTATTTTTTGTAAGGGTCACATATAAGCGAGTTTTCGAGCTCTATGCAGATAGGTACAGGTATGGAACGTGTCTATAATGCAGTAGGCAAATATTGGACTTGTGTTTTTAATTTAAAATAACTGACCCCTACATCGATTAGAATGGCACAGTTTTATTGCAGAGCAACTGTTGTCTGGAAATTGGAGGGAAGAAATCATCAATTATTAGGTCTCTAGTTTTGGCGTCAGGCTAATTTAAAACATGTGAAATTGCTGGTGAACACAGAATGAGCTCGTTTACTAAAATTTGTAAATAATTTTTAACTGTCGTAAAACAAAGTACTAAGGATAAAAATATTATTCTGAAAATTTCATGTCAATAGAATATGTCGTTCTCCTAATACAACCAATTAAACAAGCGTACTGTAGCGACTAGCGAGGCGAAGACTATGACTTTGACGTCACCGAATATGAAAGTTAATGTGCACAAACATTACGCTTCTGACTGTAACGTGCCTCGCGTAGAACTTATTTATTTATTTATATGGAGCAGGTAATATTAGTTCCAAATGTTTACATCAGATCCAAATGCATATGCACCTCACTGGTAAAAAAGCGATATTTGTTAGAGCTGATCCGGACTTTGAATCAAATAAAATAGTTTCTTTTAAAACATAATATACGCCAGTTTTGTTGATGATCTACTGAAAAAGATTACCTGTTTTTTGGAAAAAAGCAGTACCTATTAAAATAAAATTAAATTTGTGAAGAACTGACCCATTATTTTATTGAATAATTTTTGAACATTAATAACACCACAAGCTATAAGAACAATATCATCTACGTATTTAAAAAATTTAGATTAATACAAGCGTGTGGGTTTCAATAACCCTCTCAATATGGATTCACAACGTATTTTATAATGTAATTTATAACAATAGAGTACACGTATATTTCATATTTTGCTTGGATATTAATTCATAATAGTAAATATGATATCAAAAATTACTAATAATAGGAAATAAATCAGTTTCCATTGGAAATTACTCGCAAATTTTAAAATAATATTCAAATTTAAATGCACTTTCCGACCACAACCCGAGGATTTCCGAACGCTACCGATGATACATGTGATGTCATATCTCTTTTGTTTAGTTATGTCAATATGGCCGGTATTGCATTAGGTTATGTGTAGTTGTGTGTTTATATTGTATATTAATCAACTATTAATTGCTTCATCGACGTAATAGTATATTACATAACAAGAGTTGTAAGTCGCTTATTACATGCGAATAGAAAAGTTGCACACGAGCCGCGTAGCGGCGAGTGTGGTAATTCTATAAGCATGTAATAAGCTTACAACTCTAGTTGTGTACTATACTTTTTCTACGAACAAATTAATTAATAAAAATAAAACGCATGAATAACATGTACATTCACACTAACAGCTAGTGACAGCGCGCGAGACTTATTATTAATTAAACGTCAAAACAACCTCTACTAACTCGTTTCCATGGTTACTCGAAACCATTGACTGACAAGGCTTTGTTGATAAATTGTTGTTTTTCTAGAACTGAAGCGTAATTTTTTTTATTACGTGCTAGTCATTACGTGTCAGCATCCGTAATGATCTATTTACTTAGTAACTAAATAGTAGGTAATATGGAATTTACTAGTGTGAGAGTAGAAAAAAATATTTACCTACGACCCCCCCTGTAATCAGTCAATAACACACAGTTGGTATCAATGTAATGACAGCTATTACGCACTGTAAAAAAAACGCACAGCTGTAAAGTAAATCGCACGGCTTCCCTAGCAACATCTTAGCAACTGTCAATAGACGTCTCCATTTTATTCAAAATTTACTATTTGAAAACATTAGGTATGGCCACGTTTAACTGTGAAAAGCACAAAGGGCTATGTATATGTATTGATTATAATTGAAAAATGGACTTTCGATTGTCAACAATCTAATAATAATGATTAAACGTTAGTTCTTTACTGTGCTTCTTTCATTGGTAATAGAGTAATAGAGATGGAGTTTACCAAGCACCTCTAATTATGTAACTGTTATTTCTTATGCTTCTTATGAAAAATACAAGTACAAGTAGGTCGTAGGTAAAGTATAGTACGTAACTCGTGTTGTAAAGCATTTTACGCACTCACGGAATTACGCACTCGCCGCTACGCGGCATCGTGCGTAACTTTTCCATTCGTGCGTAAAATGCTCCTTACCACACACGTTACGTAATATACTATTATATGTTTGTTTGAGACCATTACGTGTTTGTGTGTGCTTTTTTTTATTTCTAAAAGTCAATGTAAAGTGGAAAGTGGACATAAATATTCGATATTTCCGAGGATATATTTTAAAACTTTTAGAAGAATAAATTTTATTCACTAGTTCAGTGTTCAGTGACGATTCTTTCATATTTTGTGAGTAAATATATGGCTAGCGAAGGTTTTGTAAAAGCACAAACTGATAACTTGCCCAAAGTAGACTCATTTATGCTGCTTGAATTTATGAAGTCAAACAGCTGCTTTAATGCAGAGGAAATAATAGGAGTTAAAGCATTATCGTAAGTACGATTTAAACTATGTGTTATTTATATAATATATACCAACCATATTTCGATGTGTGGTCGTAAGAAAATGCTGTTTTTATGGTTGATTCCTAGACATATATATAGGTACATAACCTCAAACTATTTAAGAATAAAAATTACCAGCATAGAAGTAGGTACTTACATTAAAATGGTCTTCACAAACAAAAGTATTTGTCGAAATATCGTCTTTGTTTCGACGCATAGCTTGCAACAATAATGCCCTTCTCTTAAGTGTATTTTTGCTTGCGCCACCAGGTAAAGTAACAAATATGTTGTCTGGAGTTTTAATAGACATTGATTTACACACTGGAACAATGCAATACTTGGAATACAAAGTTTCTTCTTCGGCTTTATCCATTTTTAAAGCTTAGGACACAAGAACTCACAGCGTGATACACGAATAAGAACGTAAACAAATGACGTCACTCCATGGGGCAGCCATATTTATGACGTAAAGCGCGTTTTGGCGGACTTTCAAATTTTATGATTTTTAATGTTTTAAAAGTGAAGTTTATATTTTTTTTGAAAAAATAGGCATGCAAGGTGTTAGGAGATCTGATAAAGCGTCAATTCCCACCAATAGCAAAATTTATGCTTGTACCCTATTCTTATTGAAGAAAAATGAAATCCTAAAAATACACAAACAAAGTATGTTGACTTATCAGTGAATGCTTTGAGTCTTTTTATGCTTTTCTGCCATTGCTTCCGTTTTTTTTGCATCTTTATTAATAGAAATAAATGTTTAGTGTTTTAATGATGTTTTAATCGTTTACATTCTGGAACCGCACAATATTTTTAGCTTTTTTTACTCTGGCTTTGGTCCATTGTTTGGAGTTTGCTAAAATGTATAATAAATAATAAGCATATAAGCTAGCAAAATAGGTACTAGGGAAGTAGTCATCTAACCGAAAACCGATCGGCGGACCGAGCGGAACACCCTCTCTCAACGAGAGATTTCATATGCGATGACGTCGCGCCTGAAATTCGGAGAGGAGCGCTGTTAAATGTTTATACTTTTTTTTAGGCTACTTGGGAGTCTAGCTGACGTCTAATTTTTTGCACAGAGCCTCAAAATGATGTGCTCTTCCTAATGGTAAATAAAAAAAAATTGTAAATGAACCCAAAAACCTCGTGATCAATTATCTGGCTGTTCCTCAATTATTTTTTTGCGTCACTGTGTCAACGGAAAAAAGTGTATGAAAATGAACCATCTGGTCGCTACCTAAAGTAAACATTGTACCCCTTCAACAGATAAACATTGATAAAAATTTCATAAAATACTCGCGAACGGATGTTCGTAGCAATTGTTTTCATCAAATCCAATATTTTCCAATTAATGCCAACGAGATTGGATTTGTCATCCCATCAATTATTACTTCATCATATGGGGCTTCGCTGAAAATATCTAATCTCGATTCAATTAAGATTTTGTTTAGTTAACGTTTGCCAGGAAAAACAGACGTTTATTTTATAAAAAAATTTTTTTTCGAAAGAAAAAGAAAAATCGGAAATTTGAGGCAAACGGCCGTTTAATTAAAGTTGGGGATGGGATAACCACTTGTAATTTTAGTGAGTCTCTAATATTGTTAAAAGGCAGATAAATGCATTTTTGCATCCATTGGAAACAATTCGGGAAGCAGTTGTTGGTACCTACATTACTTCATTCAAAATAGGATGCAGACCTACATTTCATATCTGCAATGCAAACGTCTTTTTCTACTGTCTCTCTGACAGTTCTTGTCGTCTGGACTTTGTTGTTTGCGGTCAATTATTATTTAAGTAAAGTAAATATTAATCTTATTGTTATAATTATTTAAATGATACGAAAATATGCCTAGATACACGGAAAACCATCAGCATTTTGAAAGTTCCCAAATATTTTCAGTTAGATAAAGAAGTTGGTAACTATTATTAATTTCATAGCATTTTCTAATGTAGTTGAATACGATCCTGATTATTTTATTTTTCAAATTTGAGGTTAGTTATATGTCAAAATAGCAAATAAAATAAACGACATACCGAAAACCCGGATGTACGTCACAAACGATGACGCACACCAAGAAGGTCATTGCATGTACTGTATATGCAAAAATATGAGACCAATAAAACACAAAACCACTATATCGGAGCCGGAATTCGAGCAATTCAGTTTTTTCTTCTTCATCTTGTATAACGACAACGTTCCATGCCAGCTGCTTTTATCGGTGATAAAATACAATGTTTGGTGGATCATATAATAATGATGGTCGTTCAGATTGTTATTGTTGCCATTTGGGGTGTTATTATTTCGAGGACTTTATTAAAACCGAGAAATAGAACGGAATAATTTGATTGTTTTTCTTTCTTTAAGAATGAACACAAAATAATTTATTTTCGCACATATGTGGAACTAACCAGACTTGAAAAAGGGATTTTTTTTTTGCAGACTGACACATATCAAAGAGTTACTGTCTATAACAATACTTGAAATTAAGAAAAAGAAAACAATGAGAAATTAAAAAGAATTTTTAGCAAAACGGGGGTTCGATCCATGGCTCAGTACACTTCCATTGCGTTGTATGTACGCATTCTGAGCCTCTAGTGTCTGCCAGTTATTACGTGCTTTCAAATGAAGTGGACGAACGATATTGTGCGACTAAACTAAATAAATGCAAACACATGGGTAGACATTTTCACAGCCGTTAGCTTTGCTAATGATTGGCATTGCCAACGGCAAATCGCTACATACTGTGGACCTGCCTTTACGTTGATCTGGTACCGAGTTAGGCAACACCTTTGAAACAGTGTAACTAATTTTAAGATATAAAAGCCGCAATAGTCTACAATTTTTATAAATAACTTTGTTTCTAATCTTATAATAACAGATCTAATTTCTAATGAATAACCCTGCATATAAATAAGCCATAACAAATCATGGAAAATTTCGTCCCCGTAATGAAAATACAATTAAATGTTGTTCTTAGAATTGAGGTAAGGCAGCTACTTGATAAAAATAACACGAATATTAACGACGAACATCAAGTATTGAATTCGATCAACGTAAGAACTTCTCAAGACGAACAATATCTTTTCATCAATTGCTTGCCAAGCAATATTATTGTTTTTACGTGCACAACAAATCTCGAAGCTCTGGAAAAATCAGAACGCATCTACGTTGACGGTACATTTGATTTCTGTACCAATTATTTTTGTCAAATGTTCACTATTCATGGTTTTTTAAGCGGACATTACATATACCACTGTTGGTCTACGATCTACGAAAAACTATTTCTAATGATTCTGGATTAGTGTTCCGAAATCAATCAAGTTGTGTGTGATTTTGAGATGGGTATTCATAAAGCGGATCGGGAAGTGTGGCCTTCCGCCGAAATAATTGGTTGCCGGTTCCATCTTGCCCAGGCATGGTTTCGAAAAATTAAATCAATTGGCCTACTTTCGGAATACAATGACGCGAACAGTGATATAGGCCGTTGGTTACGTTCAACTTTTGGTTTAACTTATTTGGATCCTGATGAAGTCGGTGATTGCATTGCCTTCGAATTAAATGAAAACAGACCGGACGATACAAGGTTGGAAAAGTATTCAGATTATTTGATCGAAAACTATATTGATGACCAATCTCATTTTCCGCCGACAATGTGGGCCAAACATTCAGCAAATCTAAATCGGACAACAAATGCGTGCGAAGCTTTTCATCGAACTTTCAATGACTCTTTCTACAAAGCACATCCTAATTTAATAACAATTCTTGAAAAATTCTATGAATTTCAAATTGAAATTTATGTTAAATTGCAAAGTATACATTTAAAACCTAAAGTTAGTGTTAGAAATCGCTAGAAATTTATTGAAACTATCATTGAGAGATACCAAAGCGGTGAGATAGACAGACTTTATTTTCTAGCATGTGTATCATTCAAATGTATCAAATTTTGACATTTGCATCGTTTAATAACATTTATTGAATAGTAGTAAAT
>CAJUYI010009219.1:0-10210 GCA_910591695.1 Galerucella pusilla | reverse complement strand
TTAGGTCGGGAATTTATGAAGGATTATCCAGCAATTCAATGTTTTCCTACTTTACTCTCAATTGGTTTTCGAGCTGTGTAAGAACTTGCATTGTCTTGGTGGACGATAATTCTTTGTTGGCAAGTACTTCTGGCAAACAAATTGATATGTACCAATTAGCAGTAACAGTTCTTCGATTCTCCAAAGAAATTATTGCTACATAACCAACTTTTGATACAAATGTCGACAACATCTTATTGGAAGCAGTTTGAGAACGGATAACTTTCGTCGGATTTTGTTCATCTTGGAATAGCCGACTGACGTTTATTTTTGGGTTCATAAGTAAATCCAGGATTCACCGCCACTGATAATACTGTCTAATATATTGTTTGAGTTTCCTGCGTTAAGCCAGCTTAAGGTGGATATTATATGCTTACGTACAGTAGTGATATTTTATTGGGTAATTGTCGTAGTTACTGGACCTGTCCTTAACTGGCGAAACAGAAACCAACTCTGCAAAGCATTCTTGTTGAGACAACGGCTTAATTCCATTTTTTTGACAGACTCATCAGCTTTAAAAATTCAGTTTACATTCAGTTATAAACGAAGCGGTCTGGAACGTTAACGTTAAACGACATTTGCTGAGATAAGAGATAGGCATATGCCATCGTGGACTCTTCTGTAGACCTATATAAGATACACACTTCCACCTTTTTATAGGTTTATTTTCACCGACACCTCCAACAAGTATCGATATATTTTAGCCAATGTATACAAGAACTTGACAAAATATATACCAAAACCTTTTTCGAGAACCACTCTATAATTATTGGTAAAAACAGCATGAAAATCGGTGCAGTAGTTTTTGAGTTTATCGCGAACAGACAGAGGCGGCAGAAGACTTTATTTTATAATATGTAGTGATAAAATTCCGAAACAACAATTTAGTTAGAAAAGAGTAAAACTGTTTACCTTAAGCCAAGCTCCACTGTTATTTTTTTCTTTAAAATCTTGCAACAACCAATCTTCAGTCTGAGAACTGCGATTTTCTTTCTTATGCCTTCGAACAGGTGTGAATACGTTAGGACATTCGGGATAACTCATTTTTAATGTCGTTATATTAATAACATCACTAGAATCGCCGTTTAAAATTTGCATTGCTTCACGAGCACTTTCTATATCGTCCATAGATTTGTCGTTTATCTGAAAAATAAAAATAAACACAACATAACACTTCTAATAACACACACAAAAGTAGTTTTTCTTACCCTAAGCACTCTATCTCCTACAGTTAGACTCTTATCTCTCGCTGCAAGACTTCCTTCGCTTATTCTATTTATATAAACACCCATTTTCAGCGACAATCCATGACAACCAGGTACAAGTCTCGCTGTATGAATCCATTTCGTGACTTGATCGTTGGTAGCTTCACTTCTGCAACGATTTCTTTTTACCAAAACTCTTGCTAGAGGCATACTCGACCGAATAGCTTCTGTCACCATCCGTAAAGATCCTTGACTGCAATCGATATCGTTTACCTTAAGAATACGATCGTGTTGAAATAATTTGCCTTCCGCCGAAGATCCAGAAGCTACTGAGGCTACGTAAACGTATCCATCACCTGATAGTTCCCTACCAGTGGCGAATTCCAGTCCTTCTTCATCGGCTGCGGTGAGTTCGAGTTCTACGACTTCTGTATGTAGTCGAGAATATTCTTGTAAATAATCATAACCAGCGGCTTTTTCGAGATGCGTTTCGACTGCTTCTCTTAACGCTTTAGCCTCCTTAACTAATTCGTTTCGCTGTTTTTTCACAGCGTCAGATTCACGAAGAGATTCGGCCAATTCGGATACGGCCCTGTCGCGTTCTTTACGCATATTATCACAGAGTGTTCTAATGCTTTCTCTTTCGAGTACTATTTTATCCCGTTCGCTGAAAAAAAAAAGAAAATAAATAAGTGAAACTTTTAAACTCTTTTTTTTTTAAATCAAATTACCTAAAAGCCCAATCTCTGCGTCCTTTGGACACCTCAGCTTCTTGTACAGCTTCAGCTAATTCTGTTTGGGCTTTATCCAAACTTTTTCTGAGATTCTCCAACTCCTGATTTGCTTGATCCAAATTATCTAATCTTCTTTGATTTATTGAATGTACGTTTTCCCTTAAATGTTCCTTACAACTTTGTCCATCACCTAAAGCTCCCAAACTATCAATTAATCTTCCTCGGGATATCTTTGTTTGATCACCCAACATTAACATTCCCTTTTCAGATGTTGCACTGAACTCTCCAAACTTCTCTCTTAAATCATTTCCGTCTTTTATTGCTTTATCTCGCTCATGCAAAGCACTAGCGATTTCCCGTCTAAGAGATTCCAATTGATATGTGAGATTCCTTTTTTCCTCTTGTAATTCTTTGTTTGCTACATCTAGTAATTTGAGCTTTTTCATAGATTGAGCCAAATCATCGCTGAGTTTCTCCATTTCTTTATGGACTGTGTCTCTAAAAAATAAAATTTCATAAATAATCACTTAATTAACAATAATAAAACTAACCGTTCACTCATTATCAAAGTATACTCAGCAGTTGTAGCATTTCTTTCATCGGTAAGCCTCTTAATATCCTTATTTGCCTTGATGGTGACATTGACGGCTTCGTCGTATTGTTGTTGTAACTTTTGATGAGACTCCCTGTATTTAGTATATTCTTTACAAATTTTAACCAATTGTTGCTTGAACCCCACCACATCTCGCTGAGCTTGCGTTCTTTCCTGACTGAGTAGTTCACATTGTTTTAACAAGCGACTGTTCTCGTCTTGAGCTATTTCTAGCTTGGAAAGAGCTTGTGAATGAGACATGAAAAGGCTTTCGCTTGCGTTGCCATTTCGATCGGTGAGTTCTTTACAGAGTCGTTGATTTTCTGCCTGTAGCTGCTTGTGTTCATTCAAGAGTTCGGTGTATTTTGTTCGGAGGGAGGCTGAATCTTGGGAAGATACTTCTAGTTGATTCATCACAGCTCTATGTTGTTCTCGGTAATAATCTAGGTCCTGAAAATTGTGTATTAGAATTTTTTATTGAGGCAGGTAGTGATGGAGCAAAAATAATTCGATAAATTAGAATATTTGGCAATTATTATAAACTTACACTAAGAGCAAGATCACACCTTCTTCTTGATGAACTCAATTCATTGTTGGTTTTTTCCATTTGATGTTTAAGAGCATCATACTCTCTACCAGGAAAATTTCTTGACAAAGTACCTATAGAATCAAATTTTATTCTATTAAACACTAATATTACACATTAAATTCATGTTATAAGCATAAATGGATGGAGAATTCTTGACTATAAGATACAAATGAAATAATTCTATTCAATAGGAAAAATTTTTTATATAGATTTCAAAACTGTCGTAAGTAGAGTTAAACATAGTAAATACTAACATAAGCTTGCGACTCACCATTGCTACCTCCTCCATTATCACCATTAGTGGCCATCCTTTTATATTAGTTGCATAATTGTGATTTAACCACATTTAGATATAATGCAGCAATCTTGAAAATAAATAGGTAATGATTATAATACTTGAAATGGAACATTATACAGTTCATCTAGGTGTCTGGAATTTTTAAATATTCCAAAGGTAAAGCAGATGGTAGGCTGTAGGCCAAATCTCATAACAGCTAATGTTAAGCTTTAGTAGCTTTAGAATGACAAAATCTGCAGTTCTGGAAATAAATGGACAATGGAAAATAAAACTGTCCACTTGTTACTGAAAAGACAAGATTGCATAAATCAAGGAAACAAAAAAATTCCCAGTAACTCTACAAATGTAACAAAGAATATATTTCAGTCCAAATTTTTGAGAAGATAATTTTAGTAATATTTTATATCGGACGAAAATTAGATTTAAGATTTATTTATTCATGGAAATATCCATTTTTATGCTTTAAATTGCGGAGGTGAAGGATTTGAAAGATTCAATTGTAAGCTGTATTCATTTGCAAGCCTAAACATCCTTGTAGTAGGTTCATTCAAACTGTAGTTACTATGATATGGAACTTTATAAAGTTTTGTATTACATATTGCACTATTGTTCCCATTAGATCAATAATTTCAAAATTTTGAGCCATTAATAATATAAAAATAAAGGAAAAAACATAGATCATTTTCCTTGAGTCTATGTGCAAGAGTGGAAATGTTAATCAAACGTAGAATGGCATCTTAATTCTCACATATAAATTTAAAAGCATAAATATGTAGGAACCTCTTTTGATTTTTATCTACTAGTTAGACTATTTTTATATAAATGCTTTATTTAGTCAAAAACAGGTGCATTAATTTTAGTAAATCTAATTTAATCACATATCATTTACTAACATTTAAATAATAGTTTTGTTCACACCATATATTTATAGTATGTAAATCATTTTGGAGAAATAAAGAATTGAGTTAACAAAAATGCTAAACAGATTTGGGCCAATATGTGATCCTTGAGGAACACCATATGAGACCTCAATGCAATTTGACACAGCATTTCCAAACTTGACATATTGAATCAATCAATTAAAGGAAAATCAACACTAAGAGCATTGAGCTTCGCTATAAGTAGCTTTTATCAAATACCTTTGAAAAATCTGTATAAAAGGAGTCTCTTTTCATTCTCTTTTCCAATTCATATGTAATAAAATTGTGATATGTGATATAATGTTTGTCTCCAGCTTGGTGCAAAGCACTTAAAAATTTTATCTAAAGGAATTGTTACTGTTCAAATTTGAAATAATGGCTTGGGGAGCAATACCTAAGAATGGTGATCATCTCTCTGTATAGTATAGTGTAAAGTATTGTGAAATTCTAAATGGTTTTCTTCTTGAAATGGCACATGCTTTATAGCCAGAGAGGTACCACCTACATATTTTTGGTAGGATAATGCAAGATGTCATACATACTTCTGCTTGTACTTAATATTGGATGCAAGAACTCCTATTGACAACAATTCTATAGCTAGCAGCTTCATTGGTTGAATGAGCAGTGCCATGAAATAAAGATTTGATTCATTCAGTTTTATAGGCATGGATCACTAACACTAAACTTTTGGCCCAGACTTAGTTTCAGATGCACCTGGATGTTTAGTCAAGTGTTTAGAATTAAATGGAGGTTATATAAGCAAAATATATGCCAAATCATTACAATCAAGATTTAATTTTTCTGGATACTTTCAAAATGGGCTATAACTCATTTTCAGTTACAAGTATTCTCATAGAAACTTTTTACCTAGAAAATTTAATATGTCAATTCTACAAATGGTTGGTTGGTATTTTTGTTTTAAAATGATATGGAAGGTACTTATCACAATAGAAGCCTTATTGGGCACTAATATATTGGATCCTATTAAAATATTCAAACCAAATAATAATAAAAAATAGAAAATAAACTTATATTATTTCAATTATTCATATTATTAAAAAAATACAGTTGTTAACAATAGAATTTCCGTTTACTGAGTATTTGATACTTTAAACTAATAAAATTACGTCCTAATGAAGTCTGTAAACATTTTACTGTTATATATTCCCTTTCTATTGTGTTATACCAGTTGAACAAATATCCTTCACAAGTAGCAGTTTTTCTTTATATAAATGTACTCAAGTATTTAAGCAGTGAAAAATGATTATATAAATCTACCAGAAAGAAAGAAAAATTATAATTATTAACAATTTTGCAATATCCTAGTGGTGGTCACGGTTTAACTGAACTACGTAGCATACCAGTTTTGATTATTTCTTAAAATCCGAGGTTATCGTGCAAATAAATATATGATAAATATACTGCAATTACTTACCGTTCATAATATTATTATATTTACTTAAATCACTTAGTTGTTGAAAAATAAAAATAAGTATGTAATCTTTTGCTACATCTGCAACTGACATTTATAAAATTTACTGTCATCTGTCATGCATCTGTCCGTCTACTAAATGTTGCCAATTTTCATAACATTAAATATAGGAAATAATTTCACTTACAACTTATATTGCTGGTGATTTTAAAATTGCGAATTCAATCGAAAGACTGGTGTGGCACTCAATTGTATTCACTGAAGTTATCGAAAAATGTTTTTGTTTAGTTTTGATAGTAAAAAAAACGATAAAGATTTCATTCCTGTATTTAACTATGTATATGCAACACAGAATACTTGAAACATTTATTATAGTCAGAAAGGTCTTGCAGTATAAAGTCAGAAAAAGTTAAATCATATCTGAAATAGGTCAATTTTATATATGAATTGACATCTTGAAATGGAAAAATTTCATCCCTACATTCAAACCTTTTCGAGTGACAGTTACAGTCAGCAATGGACTTTTCTTTTTAAAAAAGTTGCTTCTAATTATTCAACATTTTGGTACATTTTTATTTGTTTAGTTGATGTACAGAGTGATTCATAACAATTTGGTCATAGGTTAAGAACAGAATATGGCGATAGAAACTGTTTTTGACGAAACCTGTTGATGTCAATTAGAAAATATGGTGTAATCACTTGTTCGTGATATTGGTAAATACAATAATCTCATCCGTTTTCGAGAACGCAACTGAACAGCAAAGCACGTTCAGAGTGTCGGAAAGGAAGTTGTCTATTTGAACGAAGCCTGTAACTCGTACAATACCGATGTAAGCCAACTAAGCATATAAACAAAGGATCGATGCTAATCATTTCGCATTGCAGAGTACCTAAATGAAGGATGGGTTCATAATCCTCCGAAATTTGTATATGCAACACTGAGCACAGTTTACACTCACTACATCAACAGTATCATGACATTATCAACACTAGTTTACCTTCAGTCTCTCTGAAGATAACTTTGTTACCATTCGCGAAAGATGGTGTAAAGTATTATTGTAGTGTTCCTCGTCAAAAACGTCAACAGATCCAAAATTCCCAACTTAGATGTTCATGCAAATTATTCCTATCCAAATTAAATACCAATAAACATTTTCAAATCTTTAGTTAGCTCCTGTACCTACTAAAAACGGAAAAGGATAGATCCTTAGATAATTTGTACTATAATTTTTACTCAAAGTATACAAAAATTTCGTACAAAATAACAAGAATAAAGAATTGAAGGAAAGAGCAGCCAGGGATCTCTTTTTTTAATATTACGTTTATAAATTTCCATAGTATTTTGTGTAAATTAAAAATAGATAATATCTAGTAATAATTTTTATTTGTCCTGTTTGATCATTATAAATATTACAGAGTAGGTAATAGACAAAAGACATTTTTTGCATACCAATTTGATAAGTTATAAACTAATAAAATAGACGTGTAACAAATAAAACATTATAAATGATAACTGAATTTTTCATTATAATCACAACCAATAAAGGATCGAAACTGAGAATTACCAAGTAGAATGTGAAAACTTTTATACAGGTTGCGAAAGATCTTAGCTCGACATACGATTTTCACAAGTTGTCATAATATGAACAACACTACTTGAAAGAGAGAGAAGATTTGTTCGCTCAGTTTCGTCTACCAAATCATATGGGCACGTGGTCGAACAAATCTTTTCTCTCTTTTAAGTAGTATTGTTTATATCATCCTTGTTATACTGGTGTAAATCATATGTCAAGCTAAGATTTTTCGCAATCTAAGTGTTGTGCTATATTTACGATTTTGGTACTATAAATGTTAGGTATTTACAGAATTGTATTTGCCCACAAACCACTTGTGCATAATAAACGTTTTAAACTATAGCTTCTTCTATTTTTCACAAAGATTTTATCGAAATTTAAATGATAAACGATACTAGTGAAATTTTGGCTAACAATGGGTATTCTCGTCGCCCCTATAGTACTTTTTAGTAGGAAAAATTATCAAGTTTTCCCATAATTAGGTGGAAACGTTGCATATTATTAGAGCAGGTCACCATGAAAATCAACAAATCAAATAATATGCTTTCAAAAATATTCAGGAACAAACAACCACAATACTAACTGAGCGCGCTACCCAAAACGATGGAAAATAAATTCTGTAACTGACAATAATTATCAGATCGGGCAACAACAATTCAGATGTCGATATTTTCAACAATTAGAATGACTATCTGACGTATTAAAATATTTAACTCTGAATCCATTCAAAGCAGTTTCCGATCTTTTAGTTTTATATAAGATGAGTGTGAATTTCTCAGCAGTACTTTCAATTTCATGTTTTGTAAATTTCAGGTTGCGGTAAGCGATGTGGTTGTCCTCCAGTTGCCTAAATGCAGGTTTTCCAGGACAAAATTAAAATCAAAGACATTTCAAGGGATTCAAGGACCGTTAGACACCCTGAATTATGTAAACCAATACAATCGAAACCATATTTTATATATTTAGGCAGCATGCAAAAACCAATCTGAATTTTGACCAATGTTTGAGGTAATCCGGCGAGGACTAGCTAAAGCAATAGCTAAAAATTTTGATTGTAAACATTACTTACGTTGGAACAAAGAGTTACGAGAAAATTGAGAAAAATTGGGACAATGAGACCTTAATTTCTGAGGAGAGTCTCAGAAACTAGTAGCTCCTTTAGTCCTATTTCCCGGAGGAATTTTAGGATATCTTCAGGCTTCATGGCACAATGTATGATCTGTAGGTGATTTTTAGCAAATTAAGACATGTAGCAAAAGTGGTCAGGCGAAAAGTTTTCGAAGTTTTGTTCCTACCCTTATATCAGAACATTTCCACCTAATAAATATGAAAACTTTATATATTTTTCTATGTTCAATTTCAGTGTAATAATATTGTAAAGGCAAATTTTAATAAAAATGTGAGTCGAATATTAAAAAATGTGTTTTTAATGAGAGTTCGAACTAGACTGTGTGAAATTTAACACAATTTTAATCCTTCATTATTTGTTGATTCAATATATTGAAGATGCAAAGAAAATTGTTTCGATAGTTTTTATTACACTATACATGACTAACGCACCGACTAAACTTACGTCAAATTTTAAAAATTATTTTATTTTCTACAATATTTTGATTATTTGTTGCATAAAAGTGATTTTTTTTTCATGAAGTCTTGATATAAAATTAAATTTAGACGGTGTATGAGTCATTATAGTAGTATACGATATACGAGGGTAGGTTAAAAAGTTATATAAATCTTTCTATCAATTGAAACTTTGATTGAATATGACGAATTGAAACTGATTTACATACCCTCGTATGTAAATTTTTGTGACAATAGAATCGAAATACGGAAAACTTTAGGAATACAGAGTATTTAAAAATATCTAGCTAAATAATACAAAGAAAAACTCATGGACACTTGAAATTTTGCTTATTTTTGATTTAGAATAACTCTTTTAATTTTCAACCGATTAAAATCATTTTTTGGCACATTGTAGAAAATTAATTGAAATTGTCTAATGCATTTTGAATTTTTGTAAAATTAAATTTGACAATATATTATACCGGGTGGAATGAAACAATATTTATTTAACGTAAATTCTAAACACCTTGTGGGGTAAACTGAAAGCTACTTATTTTTTATTTACAAATTCTTAGAAAGGCTAAATAATTCTAGTTATTTTGTCTTTGATTTATTATAATATCTTCATCTTTACAAATTTCCCTATTTTTTTTTAATTCGACAAATTGGACACATTACTTCTTCCGTCTTCAATTTAAGTTGTAGCCCTTACATATTTGTCTTTGGTTGAATTATGTGCCCTATTAAAGATACCTTAAACTATGGAATTTTTTATAAACAAATTAAATTATCTCAATAGAAAATAAGCAAAATTTCAAGTGTTGCACTAATTTTGTTCATCAAGATATTTACATAAGACAGAACAAATTACGATAAGAAGCCGCCATTTTTATTTTAAATTAATGCTAATCAACAGAATTTGTTGGGAATTAATCAAAGATAAAAAAATAAGAATAAAATATAAAGTAAAACCAAATATTTAAAAAAATAAGTCAACAGAGATTGAATAAATTAACATATTTGATATTTTACAATGATCACATAATTGGATTTAAAAATACGTATACGATTTCCATATCTACGGTTCCTATTTTCCGTGCATTTTATTTTGTAAACTTCAGAACCGGAGATATAAAAAATAATAAATAGAACGGACAAGATTTAATTTTAATTATAAACAAAATATAAATTTAAAATTACAAAAATGTGATTATCACAACGTTAGTATTAAAATTCTCTCAATAAAATACTTAAAAAAAAA
>CAJUYI010009218.1:0-10211 GCA_910591695.1 Galerucella pusilla | reverse complement strand
CTTTGGTGGTTCCAAATAGCCTTGGTTAATTGGTCTAACATAATTATCAACAGAGATACAGGGCGTTTCATCCATTTAGTCCAATCCTTTTGAAGGCAATAACTTTTGAACCACCCTATATATTTCTTTCATTTTTGGTAATAATCTATTGCATTGATAACACAATAAGATAGTGTAATAAAAAAAATTATGATCCAGGTCTGGTTTGAGAAAAATTTGCAAAATTCGATTATCTCCAAAACAACACCCTGTATATCAGAATTTTTGAAATCCAATAAATTATTCGAAGAGAACACAAAAAATAGAGCGACATCAAAATATTTTTCGAAGTACACATCCCGTTTTACTGCTTAACTTTTAATGTCAAAGTTATTCAAATGTATCATTGACATTTTCGTACGTAATAAATTTAGAACCACCCTATAGATTCCTTTCATTTTTGGTAGGTGTAAGTTACGTAAGCATCAAAATTTTATCATGTAACAAAAACACTTATAATCCAGGTTCGGGTTGAGAAAAAAATATATTTTATCAAGATTTTTATAAATCCAAAATAACAGAAAAAATTGAGTTACACGGAATGTCAAATTATTTATAATAATTGTTCGAAATATCCATCATTTTGCTCTATGCATTTACGAGCTGGGGGTGGTTCTAAAGTTATGGCCTTCAAAAGGATTGGACTAAATGGATAAAACACCCTGTATCTCTGTTAATAATTATATTAGACCAATTAACCAAGGCTATTTGGAACCACCAAAGTGTCCTCTACTTGCAGTTAAACTATGGTGGTTAAACTATGAAACACCCTGTATAGGGTCCAAACGAAAAGTTCCTATGAGCATGTGTAATAGGTTTCTCCGTTGGTGAGATGCAGGGTGTTGTTTTTTTGTAACAAACTGCTTTTAGTATAGCATCATTCATTTATTCATACGTTTGGTTTGGCTCAACAGCCCAGGCACTTCCTTCCTTCCTTCCTTTCACATACCTACTTCCATTCCAGAAGCTTCGTGTCTTCTATATAGGCCATCAATTCACCTGGAGGGATCTTCAGTAGTTGTGATGGTTGTGCTATTTCCACTCCAAAGTGCTTACGCCTGAGTCCTTGCGAGCTCTCACAGAAGCAGAGTATGTGAGTAGGTGTTTCATCGTAGAGTTCACTAACTTCGCCCATCCTGTGCAAATGTTTCCTCTATGTACAGTGTCCAGTCACCAGGTCGGTAACTGTCTTAAAATTTCTCTTGTCCAGTTCCTTGTCTAACTAATTTAGTAGACTTTTGGTATGGAGGTGTCCTTGTGTCCATTTGAGTTGGTGTTCCTTATCTAGCCAGTTCTTGACTTCCCCTCTTATGTAATCCTCTGTGATTCCACAAAACGGTTCCGAACCTGTGAAGACTCCTTAAGAGCCTCCTTTAGCTAGCTGGTCTGCCATTTCATCCCCTACAATCCCCTTATGCACCGGCACCCATATTAGAGACGTCTCTTGCCACCATATTAAGTGATTATTTACAGCTTTTTACCATTTTAGACCTAGTTGTTGGATTGCTGATAGCTTTAAGCAGAGCCTGGCTGTCAGTGGAAATTTCAATTGTTTGACCGATATATCCTCTTGTGATATTTCCATCAATGCAGGCTAAGGCTGAGAGACAGTTTTCATCTACGTGCACTTATACCAGCCCCAGTGCCATGGTTTGTTTTCGTATCCATAAACCAGATGATTTCTCCAGAATTACCTGGATGCATAACCTGATGATATTCACTCCCTCAGTGAATATGTTCTCCGGTGTCAAGCTATGAAAGCTCTTGTTAAATATGTGTTCATCTAGTATTGTCCCTGTTATTCCAGTATGTCCTGCTTGTGCTGTTCATTGCCTCAGTAATACGAAGAAAGGATTGTCTTTGGATTGCAGTTAAATGTTCGCTGCTGAGGACACTCCTGTCCTCCTTCACCAGACTATTGTTCCATAGGTGATCGTTGGTCATGTCACAGTTGTGTAAAGCTAGTGAACCACCTCAGGTCGGAGTCCCCAGGTTTTGCCCATTACTCTTTGCATTACCAGAAAAGACTCTTCGCCCTGCTAGTAGAGCTAGTAGAGCATCATTTTAGCTTGAAATGGACACGGTGGTTTGAATACCTGAAATAGCAAATATGGATTATTTGATTTCAATGTGAACAAAATTCCAGTCTAAATGACAGGCACTCATGGACTGATTCACAGATGCTTTTTCTTCCCAAACCTGACCTGAATTCAATCAGTTCAGTTAATGACGATGAATATGTGTACTAGTGCTAAAATTAATAGATACTGAAAATAAATGTTTAGTAATCACAAATTATCAATTTTTTGTAAATATGGCACTACAAGGCCTGAAGCAAGTAGTTCTAGAAGGAATCGTGACTCTATTTACCAATGTAGAAATAAAGTATCTAGGAGAACATTTTGTTCTAATGCTTTCATAGAACACTAACCTTCAGAAGACCGCCCAAAAAGCTACCATTATACTCGGCACACGCAGAAGTATGTATGAAAAAATGGGGATTCGCCCCGAAAATGGCTCAATGGATATACACAAGGGTTGTTAGACCAATGATAGCCTATGTATCAGTAGTATGGTGGGCAAAGAAACTGAAAGGATTGCTGTGTTTTACCGAAGCCACGAGAGCCACTTCCACAGGAGCGTGAGTCGTAATAATAATAATAATCTCCGAAAATTTTTCATTGGCAAGGCTCAGACATCTCAAATGCATGAGCTGGTCGCGATAGCAGATAGAAACTTTTCCCACTTGGAACCTGTTAACTATGCAGCATCATCATCCATCAGAAAATGGCCAGCAAATTTGGATTAGTTATTACCTAGACCCCTTATTACAAGTACCATCCGCATTTAATTCTGGAGAATGCTGCTTTCAAATTATATTACAATAGGTCAATTATCACCAGCTGCAAGTTCCATTAGCTTTTATGTTACTACTAATAGAACGACTAATTCAATGAACAGTTTGTTCCATAAAGGATTGGTTCAGTTCAATAATCTACCTCATGAAATTAAATCTATTAAGAGTTTAAGTAGCTTTAAGAGAACCCTTATCAATTACGTAAAACGAAACAGCTAGCTCCTGTAAGTAACCGGTTTCAATGTATGAACTTTTATTTTATTTTATTTTATTTATTTTTTTATTTGGTTATTTCATATTGTGGTTTTGTCTTAACTTATTTATAGTACAGATGTTGAAAGGATGTAATTATTTGACTCTAATATTATAATGATTTGTGTATTATCTATGATAAATAAATAATATTATTATTATTATTATTATTATTATTATTATTATTATTATTACCAATAGACGGGTGACTACGAAGATAAACAAACATATACTTATAATTCTAATTATATATAAATATTGTCTGAATGAAGTAATAATTTTAAATAACATTAGGATAAACTGACATAATCAGGTAATATTCATTTCATTATTCACAATGGCAGAATCAATAAGATTCATGAAATTAAATTCAAAATTCAAGGTCGACTGCATCATTGAATATTTTCTGTCAACATTATACATCCACTCCTTCACAGATCGTTCAAATGTTCTATGATTATTAATGTTTCTCAAGTTGAAATGTGAAATATTAAAATATTTTGCTTACAGAAATTCTTCAGCGCGTTGACCGATTGTTTTCTCACGCTTTGTGACAATGTTGGACTGGCTGTAAATACCTTTTCACAGAAAATGTGTCTAACATCAAATATTTTGAATAGATGAGGCTTTTACTTGATGTAGATCCATAGTAAGCTATGAAATCAAACAATTTTATTTTGTTAAATCTACATTGTATTTAAACATAAAGTGACGCGTTTCGCTAACACAGTAGCTTTCTCAAACGAATGGAGGTATAATGAGAAACTTTCTATTTATACAGTGCCTTAATACTAAATTATACGGATATTTAACAATAAAATTATAATCTATTCACAATGATAATGAATTTGTCTAAATATGGGATTGACTGAAGTATTTAACAAGTTTACCTATGGAAACTCATTCACAACCATCCTACAGGAATCATTCTGGGTAAAAAGGTTTAATAATGGAGAATTGTTAATATCAAGCTGGTCGTTAAGAAGATTATCTGAATATTTGTTTTTATTTATCTCTAGGGCTTCTAAAAGATTTAATTTGAAGGATTTAGTTTCCATATGCAAAATTTCAAAATTTGAATCGAAAGAGTGTTGGTTTGCTAATAAATGATTTGAATAGTTGGAATCTAATTTTTGATTGTCATAACTACGTTTGTGTTCTGAAATTCTAGTATTCTATTTTATCTACTTTATTCACAATTTCCTACGAATAAATGTTCATTATAGTAAAGCGTGTTAAGCAACTGAGATTGAACCATCGGGAAATACAAAATTTTAAGATTTTTTCCAATGTTGGAAAATTGATAATGTATCTAAATTTGGTTAGCAGTCTTTTCAATTTATAGATGTCAAGATAATAGTATAATACTATTATCTTTATATCTATTGATAGCAGGCGAGGCTTAAATATAACAGTTGTTACAGAAAACTGTGATTGAGCAAAACAATTTTCAAATCATTCTTGACGTCGTTGTTAGAGCAAGCGTACTTTTGAAGTTTCACCAGTTTTACAAACCAAACTGCTTTGAGCAAAGCCTATCATTTTTCGTTGGTTCCCAATCCTCAATCTGGGTGTTTCTCAAGCATAATTTGAGTTATCTGTAGGACAGCTGTAATAAAAAATAGAAAAAGACCATGAAGTGATCAAAATAAAATTTTCCTATTTCACAGTGACAATAATTATTTTTTTGATTGAAATGGATATCGAGATTCATTTTGGAGAAACTTGAAAATTACCCTACTATTTATTTTTTCAATTCCTCAGAAAACTCTAGACATAATTCATGCACAATGCCCTATACATTTTTCAACTGTATCGGAAATATAAAGTGTTTCCAGATTTATTACAAAAATGCTCATGCTCATCAAAAAAATGAAAATCGACACGTCCAACCGTGTTTTGCAACACGTTATCATTTATTCGTTATCAAATTTATTCCATCTGGCAATTCCACACTGTATAGGTCGAATAATCTAATGTTTTCCCAACCTTACTACAAACTTGAAATCACGGCGATATAGTCAGGCGTCCGGCCGCTTTTAGTTCACCACATTAGAAAGTTATAGCGATAAGATGTTCTGTGAGTCGGAAATTTCAGCAGGATTCAAACGTTATTTTTACCTGGCTTGTAGCAGAAAATACCTAAAAGCGTGTCAATTAAATACTTCAGTTTACATTTGAATACAAAAATTACGACCCTTTTTAGTAATTATGATTATGATCTTTCTGATTGAAAAAAAGGTAGAACGTGTAGCGGGACACACGGTAGGAACTTTAGTTCCTTTTAAGCAAAAATTATGTAATAGATCTGACGTTATAGATAAACAATTTGCATATTTCTCGGTGGTCCAGTAGTAAGCAAACCAGACTCTCACGCGGTAGACCCGGGTTCGATTCCCCGTGACGAATTTTTTTTCTTTGTTAATTTTATTTTCAAATAATTATTCTGCTTGATATTAATAACGACAACAGGTAGACGTTTGAAATATTTAGCAGATTATTCATTACTATAGATAATGGTACGGTACCCTTCATGAGGGAGTCCGACTGGCAACATCTACTTATAACAGCATCGTATATTTAAAAAGGGAAACCGTAGCATTATACAGATTGGACATTCAAGAACTGTACCTTTACCACAAAAAAATAAGTGGAAATATGAAATTGAATTGTTAAATTTTCAATTTGAAGTTATATTACAGTTTATAAAAATTTTTATTTTCTAGATTTTTTTTCCAAGTGGGTCGTAGGAAAAACATGCTGTTCGACTTGTGTGGATTGTCCATATTCACACTGGTTGCACAAACTACTATTTTTATCAAAATATGCCCTTGTACATTTAAAAACAACCTACCAAATGTCAAATCAATGTATCCATCCATTTTTAAGTTATCGAATTAAAACATTCAAGTTTTCAAAATTTCAACACCCTGTATTTCGAAAAGTAAATGTGCTAGACCCCTCAATCCTCATATCATTTTGTCCAATTTTACGAGAAGAATAAACATGCAAACGTTGTAATTACCCTTAACTTTCGAGATGCTTATACTATTTTTTGCGCGATCGTATTGAAATGAATTCCGAATAAAATAATTTAAATTTCTCCGAAATGATCGAAATGTTGAAAGTGACATTTATACTTCTCGATCAGTTGAAAATATATTTTGCATTTTGGTGAAATTGTTTTTGCTATTTATTACTTTTCGACGTCTGAACGGTAAGTAAATCACTTACCGACGTGTTAAACTTAGAAACCAGTAGACACAACCTACCGTCCTGACAACCGATGTTGTAAATAAACAAAAAAGATCAATGGCGCAAAAAAATTGTGGCAATAATAGTAGAAATTTATCCGAACAAATTCAAGTAGATCATCAGCACTGCGAATACCAGCTTTGCATAGAACTTTAATATAGCATCGGTGGTTCAGTGGTAGAATGCTCGCCTTTCACGCGGGCGGCCCGGTTCGATTCTCGGCCGAAGCATATAAATCGCTACTTCGTAAACGAGAAAGAGACTCAGGAGAGAGCACACGCACGCAAGCAAGGCACATAACGGAGCAACTTAACATAACGTAACGTAACGTAACGGTCAGATCTTTTGCGTCGCGACCCCCGGTCGCTCAAATATAACCTGACGTGAAGAAATAAAGTTCCAAAACAGTTTTTCCGGATATTTAGCAACTGATTATCTGAAAAAGGAAGTAACCTATCGACATGATCTTGTTCGATTGATAAGAAATTTTCGGAAGCAGAACTTTTACTTTTGTCAAACAGATTGGACATAGGAATTTTTTTCTTGAAGACCGCTGTCTTCAGATGGAAATAATACATTCACTATACAATTAGTTCACAGTACTTGAGTTTATTGAGTTTATTTATATATATCATTGAATGTATGGAAATAGTTGCATTCGCGAAAAAATCGAGATTTGTCCATTTTTTTAATATTATTCCATTTTTAATGTATTCAATGGAAAAAAGTATGATTTAGTTATACCCCACAACTTTTTTGCCGTACAATGATATTCCTTAAATTGAATCAAATCTCATTAATTGGGGATAAACAGTAGACAAAACCAGAAACTTGCTTGGAACCAGTAACACGAGTTTTCGACAAATAAAGTAATTAGCGTTAACACAGTTCCTTGTCATAGATAAAAACTAGTAAGGAATACCATACACCAACTAAATAGGTTGATTTATAAGTAGTAGTAGTAGTAGATAAGTTGAAATAAAATATACACCACAAGCGTAGCAAAACGGGCTTTCTGAAGCAATTTATGAGAATTTAATGTAAATAGTGAAAGTAGAGTAAAATGAAACAAAGTATCTACAGATCTTTGGTATCAGGATGGAGTTATTTTCTTTAATAAATTTTCAATTAAATATAAAACTGTGTACGAAGTTATTATTAGAATAAAAATTGAATCTGAAAAAAAATATTAAGTGTGAAAAGTAGTATATCCTAAAATTGTTTGAATAACAGTTTTCAATAATTATAGAAAACTTGGTATTTACAGATTTGTAGATCTATCTCTATCGGACGTATTTTAACTTATAGTATATTATTATTGAAGTATAAGTGGATATTAAGGTCTTCAAAATACGCGCGAGCAAGTGTTTTAGAGACCAGTTATCCACAAATACTTTACGCTATTTTTTTTATTGGTTCACTTAGAAATTATAAATACTGGTCTATAACTACAACAACAACAAGAAATGGAGGCAAGAACTAATAATGTAAGTAGAATGGCTGAGTTCGTGATGCTACAGTATACCTTGCGTTGTCATGGAAATGAGGAAAACATAAACTAATTTGCATTTTGTCTTTGAGATTTATTGCTGTCACCGCAGAGCATGAAAATAAATTCTAATATCGATTTTTAAGTAGTAAAGCAGAATCACGGTTACTGCCACAAAAATCTTTGGAAAATCGAATTAATATTATCTCAAACAATACCAACTGTAGGTACTTTCCATTTTCATTTACGAAATTGAGATTGTTAGATATTGTTTGAATAAAGTTTTTGACGTTACAAAGTACCCAGTGAGATCAATAATAAAAAAATTGTAATTAAGACCATAGATGAAAAAATACTTATAGATGGGAAAATGACCCGTGGCGCCCTCTATTTGTACGGGTGGCGCCACCTTGAGAGTCCCGTCAGTACCTCTAACACAAATCAGATAGTTGTAAACTTCGCTAACAGCCGGAAAAGAAGATTGCTGTACTTTTACAGTTTTTTGGGGCATATTCAAAATTACTGTAATTTCACTTTTGTTGCAAAATGACATTAATGGTGCATTTTTTGATATTTCATTTAAAGTTACTTAGTATTAGATTGATATTACAATAATAATAATCAATCAAGTCACGTAAAATTAAAAGAAATGTCAAAAAATGGACCACATAATGTCTGAAATGGGAAAATAAAGCAATAATCATCAAGCTTATATATTTTATTGAATGAAAAAAGTATACAATTAATGAAACGTTTTTTCACATATTTCAATGGAAAGTTCAAAGCTGTATGGAAGAATAACTACTTCTGTCACTTTTTATTTAATAAAACATGTTTTTTTTAAGATGAAGCTTACCGAGTGCACCTCACATTACAGTCTTTCATAATACATATTCTGGACATTGTCTCTTAAAATAAAATTCCCAATATAAATAATAAAAACCAACTACGGATACTCAACATATGAGCAAAAATACTTAAAAAAAACGACAAACTCACAATACACGTAGTGAAACATTGGTCTGCAGTTGTCAGGCTAGGATCATAGATAACACGTTAGGATGTCAGCGCTGATATATGTGGAAGAATCTGCAACTACCACTGACGACGTTACAGTATTCTCATTAAATAAGTAATTTTAGTACTGATGGGACTCTCTATGTGGCAGCACCCTCGCGCCTTCAGAGATCCCTTACCCTGAATAAGACTTCTCGAGTTGTTGATGTTGCTATGGTAACTTCAAAAAACGAGTGTTTTCGAAAGTTCGATTTAAACACGCTAATGCGTGTTTTCAATAGGTAATATGGTTCACCAATGAAAAAAAAACCTAATTTTACACAAATGTCACCCAATCAAGTGGCATAATAATTATAATAACCTACCTATAACTACTTGAATTTTTGTTACTTATGATAGTTATTGTTAATTTTGAAATCAATTATTATCTTGACTTTAATTGTAACATTTTATGTATTAGTATGTCAGATGTTGATTACACATTATTTGGTGAAATTATCACGTGATCGTAGGAAAAATACTGTACCTACTCGAACGGAAGTGACTTTTTGCACTTGTGTAATATTTCCCACTCGTGTGAAAAATGTCACTTTCCGCACACGTTATGTAATAGCTATTTCTCTAATACCAAATAAACAATAATATGTTGTCGGGTTGATGAATAAGAAGATCTAGTTAATTGGTGACAGGTCGGATATTTTTTTCTGTATACAGGATTGCTAAGAGAATGATGAGAAGTTCAAGTTTGAAAATTGTTATCTCACCTAATAATTATTCCCAGGCCGAAAATATGGGCAGTTTATATCCACTTCCCTATACCCAATCTTGAGTTTTCGAGATTATAAATTGTATTTGAAAACAATAGTTATTCCAGCATTTTTATTGTGTAGGCTTAGGCTGTGTTATTCATTCTTTTATTTAAGCACGCTGTGTAATCACCTGTTGAATAAGATAGTATTAATTATTGTCATTATTTCATTTGAAGTCGATGGAACCGTTAAGTGATACAAATGACTCGTTTGGAATTAAACCACGAAGATAATCTAAATTTACTTTTAATATAATGGTAAATCCGACAGGGTTGCTTGATAAAAATGAAAAGAACATAATTCAAATAGTAAATGTTTATTGCACTTAGTACATTTAGAAGTGGTTTGCAGTATTTCCCTATGCTTCCTCTCATCCCAACACTTTCAGTTATTTGTTAAAATCAACACACCCAAAGAACCAATAAGTCATCGCATGGCCGCATTAGACTTACCTGTCACCACATACAGGGTGTACCAATCTTACGACAAACTT
>CAJUYI010009217.1:0-10211 GCA_910591695.1 Galerucella pusilla | reverse complement strand
ATCTACATCTACAGGTTGCGTTTGATAAACCAATTCTTTAAGGTAACCCCACAAAAAAAAATCCAGTGGTGTTAGATCTGGCGAGCGAGGAGGCCAAGCTATAGGTCGATAAGTACCAATCCACCTGTTGGGAAACAGTTGATCGAGGTGCTCCGCAACAATACCTGCATTATGAGAGGGAGCACCGTCCTGTTGCCAGATAATTGTATTCCGTTGTGCCCAAGGAATGTCTTCCATAAATTCAGCTAACTCGTGTTCAAGAAAATGTAAATATCTTTCCCCATTCAATGTGCCCTCATAAAAGTATGGCCCAATCAAGAGACCATTGAATAAACCGCACCATACATTTATACCCCAAATAGTCTGAAAACGAGTTGAAGAAACCCAATGTGGATTTTCGTTCGACCAATAATGGGCATTATGTGTATTCACTACACCATTGTTGTGGAAGCGGCTTTCATCACTCCAAAATATTTTATTTAAAAGCAAGGGATCATCGGTAATCATAACATCAATTAAAGAAATAAATTCTAATCTTCGGTCGAAATCAGTAGGCTTCAGTCCTTGAACTAAATGTAATTTATAAGGGTGATATTTGTGTTTTGTCAAAATTCTCTGTACAGTACTTTTGCTTAATCCGTTTTCTTCAGCTATTTTTCTAACAGAAGTATGGGGATTAATACCAACATACGCAAGTACATTAATAACATTATCATCATTGGTCAAAGGATTTCGGTGTGGTGCATGGTTTTTGTTTGAGAATGAACCGTAGCGCAATTTTCGTTCCAATCTAGGAAACACCATGTGTGCTACTTGACGACGTTGAGGAAAACGTTCTCGATATAAACGGGCTGCTCGTCGAGCATTTTTCCTGCATTCACCATAAACTAGGAACATGTCAACTTATTCGTCTGAACTAAACGTGAATGGCATCTTACTGATAACAATCGTAATTATTTTTTAATTGGAACTTGTGAATAGTGGGCACAACAAATAATTAAGTCATAGATTAACTACACTAGGCACTGTTTAACAATAAGTATTTGGAGTTCTTTTTTTGACAGATGCATCGGTTTTTGACAACAGATAATTAATGTACTTCTTTTTGACATTTTTATAACCATCGGCGTAGGCAACATAATTTTTATAAGGATAATTAGGTAATACTTATAACTAAAATGTTAATTTTTTGTTGTTAATAATAAAAAACAAGCACAAGTATGTTGTATCGTTGTTTTCCTAATAGAATAACACGCAATTTAAGTCATTATGAAGGGACTTCAATACCATTCAAAACAGTTTTTTAATTTTTAAATTATCTTGTCAAATAAGCGAGATATTGTATGTATACGATAACTTGGGACACCCGGTATAGGTACCATATACCTTTAGTTAGGAGGTAAAATATTGACTTGCTATTAAGTGGTCATGGACTAACAGTATTATTATTATTACCTATATAAAAAATATTTTACTTTTTCCTCTTTATTCTATTGATATATGATTTATGTGCTTGCACATTGATGGTGTCAATGTAAAAGGTTTTCTTGCACATATTCAAATATCTTTCATCTGATTATTAACTTGCAGGCTTTTTCTCCACATGTCTTTTGATTTACATAATTAAAGAGATTAAAATTGACGTGTTTTTTCAATAAGTTATACAAGATACTTCCTACATTTTCATAATGACAAACTCTGGGCAATAAATAATAGATGTAGGTCATAGTCTTGTACACCAAAAAACTGAAACATTTACTTACCAGGTATTTCTCATCTGCTATTTCAGTACTGTCGAGCTTCAGTAGGTAAACAAGCGGGGTTCTGGCTCACTTTAGTAAACGTGTCCATCAGCGCCTCCCAAGAAGTCACTCCTTTAATCCGAGGAAGTCACTCCCAGAGGGTAAGAAGTTGTTGACAATGACCAGAGGGTGTACAAGAATTAAGAAAGAAGAAGAGATAAGCGATAAGTTTCGCAAATATACAAGGGGTATCTAAAGAGTCATCTGAAGAATCTACAATAACCAGAAGCCAAAGAGTTTATTTCGAAGAAGAGACCAGAGTGTCTTTTACCTGTCATTATTTGTACCTTGTTCACCTGTCACAGTCTCCTACCTAATTTCTATTCACCTTGTTTTCCTGATAATAATTTAGATGAATAAATTGAAAAAAACATTTTTTTTTTGGTATGTTTTCTAAGCTGTGTGCACAGTCAAGTGTGCTACCGAGATGTAATTAAAATAGACTGAGATAGCAACACATGTGTATTGTTTTGCCTACCCAAGTGGCGCGTTGTTATCTAAGAAAGAAAGAGAGAGGGAGAGAGTGAATAAATGGTATTGCAACTGTACAGGTTGTATCAAAAGTGGGTAAATCGAATGAGGTAAGCCTAAACTAGCTTATATTATTGGGATTGAAGAAGATAAATCAAGTTGTATTCGGAAATGAAAGAAAAATTGATATTATATTCATATTTTTGAAATATAACTATTATTATTCCTAGAGTACTTGTGAGCATATTGGGAATCCAAACTCATCTTCGTCCCTGTCATCGGTTTTTTCCTCTCCCAATGAAGTAGATTGAGTATTCTGGTTCCCTCTTCTTCTTCTTCTTCTCATTTTGGCTCTTCATTACCCTCCTCTTCTTCCTCATCCTTTTCATCTAATACAATGGTGGTGGTTGGAGAAGAGTTTAGAGGATGGGCTATGTATAGTTTCCTCTTACTTCTTGAGGTTATTGTTTGAGGCAGCGATTCCACTTTCTCGTCCGATATGTTGAATTTATATCGTTTCACCATCTTCTCCAGAACCTTAAACTCTTCGTCGTTGTTAATTTCAACTCTCATATACCTCATCGGTAAGTTTCCGAATTTTCTTTTCAATGTCGTCGACTTCCGTTAGTATGTGAAAAAGTTGAAAAAAAATCTGTCTTCCTTCACCTTCATCTCTTTCACCCATATCTACGAACACAAAATATGATATCAACGAATTGAATTTTCTAATACTAACAGTAAAATTTAAGAAACAATGAAGTTGAGAAGAAAAATAGGATTACAAACAATAGTTAGTCGAGAATTTTATCAAATTTAGAAATGGTTTCAAAATAAGGAAATACTGAACTTTAACAAATGATAGAAATACAATAAAAAAATGTACTTGAAAAAATTGAGATTACAAACAATAGTTAATCGAGAATTTCATCCAATTTAGAAATTGTTTCAAAATAGGACAATACTGAATAAATAATGGAAAGAAAATAGAACAGTGTACTTACTGGAACAATTGTTTCATCACTATCAGCAGCCAGTTGGTGGGTAGGTTGGTTCTATCTTCAGAGAAAACGACAATTGTTGATGGAGTAGTTGCCATGAAGTTTTAAAATTTAACTCTTGAGTTGAACTGAATTGTCGCAATAGAGAGATATTGCTTGTTAAAAAATGGTCTGCGGTATTTTGACATTTATCAAATGCGCGATTCACTTCTTCACGTCTCTAACGCTAATAACGTTAGCGCTTCGCGTAATTCACGGTTTCATATCGATGAGTTTTTTTATAAATACGGCACATAATTGTCCTGCGCAGTTGACAAAATAGAACAAATCGCATCGGATTTCTGAGGTCATTGTGTTTATTGTTTAGATGGAGTTTAGTTTGTTTTGTGGTTTGCGTTCAAATATGCAGATAGTGAAGTTGTTTGGTTTTTGATTTTTTATAATCATAAGTATATCCAGAAAAAGACAGGTTATGTCACTTCACATCAAATTATTTATAAAAAAAGCCTTCCATTTTGAGCATTTTGGCAGGTGTTTTATCCTTGGTGGAATCTCTGATATCTGTAGCATTGTACAGGCCCGTTATTTCTTTGTTCTACCACCGTTATTTTTGTGTGGCATAAATATCTCTTTATAAGCCTGCTCCTCCTTGGGGTCGATTGCCACCATGAAAATTGGAAGTGGCTTCCTGTCTCCTATATTTGTTACGTCACAACTGTTCGGTATGGAGTTCACTTGAATTTAAAAAAAATGGTGCTGAATCGGGACGATAGGGACGATAAACAGTTGGACGCACGCGGACGGCACTCGTGGGTTTGTTTGGAGAGCTAAGGGTCGTGGATATATTTGATGGGAGTTAATTAAACGAGAAATCTATTATACGGCGCCAGAAATTTTAATTTACAGAAAAAAATTCAAAAACTGCGATATCACAGAAGAAGCGGAATAAATACACATTAAATTGCTTTTCTTGAAGCGAAGAATCACATATCGTCGGTCTAAGATGCAAATGGCCTAAATCACAAAATGAAAATTTTACAGGAGAGGCAAAAAATGTAGCTAATAATAAATAAAAAAATAAATTTTTTTTTCGCATTTATGATTTTATTTTATGGTAAACTGTAAATATTTAATAGTTTCTAGTAATTTTTTCTTTTTCCTTCGAAAAAAACGGACATAGGCTATTTGCGATGTTCCCATTCTTATAATTATGGACTTCGGCAAATTTCTGTTACCGAGAAATTGAACTACAATTTGTTAGAAACTGAAAATTTATTACAAAAATAATGACAACGGAATATAGGTAGAATCAGGTAGATATTCAAATAGGTATAAAAGAATACCCTTCCTTGTTATAAATTCACCAAGCTATCATAAAAGCCATGATAGTCTTGCTTTAAAGACATCTTCATATCCATCAGGTGCTGATATTTATCCTTCTTGATTCGTATAGGACTTTTGTAAAGTTTAGGCAGTTTATCGAAAGGAATTGCAACCTTTTTATTAAGGCGACATGGTAGTGGCGACCATTCCTCGGGATGACGAAGTTTAAACATTATTGACCCATCGGTGTTGTATCTAAGACCCCTGATGTCAGTTAAGGCGGGTCCAGATCAAGCGCGCAGATCCGCGTCGCGCCGCGCCAAACGTTTGCGAACGTTTGCGAACAAAATTCGTGTATGTTCGGAGAATTGTCTAGATAGACCAAATGCGCGCACGTTTGGCTATGTTCGGAAAGGTTCCAAGTTTAGTGCGTTTGTTTCATTAGTAGATATTAAAGTAGCGAGTGCTGCATTTATTGTAATAATCGGCGATGGTGGATGACAAGAATTTTTAAAAATAGAAAGCATTACAGTGGCAGTTACTTATTGTGTGATTTGTCAATTGAAAACACGGGGAAATTCAAAAATTTTTGTCGCATGTCCTCTGAAGACTTTCAAAGATTAATTGAGTTATTGGGCCCTAAAATACAAAAAAAGGAAACCAATTTCAGAGAGTTTATACCTGTTAAAGAAAGATTAGCGATAACCCTACGTTTTTTGGCAACCGGAGACTCATTTACTAGTTTATCATATTTGTTTAAAGTCTCAAAGCAAAGTATTTCTACAATAGTTCCTGAAGTTTGCAACGCTATAGTTGAGGCATTTAAAGACCACATACAGGTAAGTTAACTATATATTTAACCTTATTTTAGTTAATTTATATAAATATATATAATTTCTCGATATAATTTACAAATCAGCAAAGGTATGAACATACTGTTGCAATGGACTCATTGACTGTGAATATGGGGAGCAATTTTCAAAAGTTGCTGAAGACGACGATGGATTACCAAATGAAGTTGACGGCGAAGGAAGTGGAGGATTAATAACAATTTGTTGGTGCTGTTGTTGTGGTGTGCGTGCAGCAGTATTTCTATAATAATCAAATTCGATTTGGAACAGTACATTATTTATGTGATGCATAGCTGTAGCTCGCGTCATGTCATCAAATTTTCGGAGTCTGCTTGCAATATGTTCACCGAAAGTTGAACATTCATCTTTTTCGGCGGTTGAGGCCTTTTGAAGGACATCAAAGGCGTAGGCAATTCGCGGATCCTCTGCAGGCTTCTTTTTTTTAGCCGGTGCCTTCTTTGGTGAAGCAAACAGTTTGCGTTTCTCTCTTGTTTCATTTTGGGATTGTAGTTGGGAATCTGCAGGTTCTTGTTTTTTTGTAGGGTTCGGCTCTTCTGTCGCTTCATTTGTGGTTAATTCTGAATTAACTTCGTTCCCTTCTTCCCCATCACTGTTGTCGTCCTCTTCTTTTACAGAGGTCTATAAAAATAAATTAATTTTATAATTTCTTTAATTACAGATGCCAAGTAGTTCAGAAGATTGGGCGAAGCACGCGAAAATGTTTGAAGACGTCTGGAATTTTCCGCACTGTGTAGGAGCCATAGACGGAAAACATGTAATGATTCAAGCTCCTATTAATACAGGAAGCGAATATTTTAATTACAAATCCTTCTTTAGTATTGTATTATTTGCACTGGTGGATGCAGAGTACAATTTTATGTTAGCTGATGTAGGGTGTCTGATGTAGGGTGTCAGGGACGGATATCGGACGGAGGGGTATTTAAAAACAGTGTATTGTGGCAGAAAATTACTAAGAACGAACTACATTTTCCTGAACCGGAAGCTCTTCCTGGTCGCCAAAAACTTTGTCCTTACGTAATTCTGGGCGACGAGGCATTTGCCTTACATCAAAATATCATGAAACCCTACGCAGGGGTGCACCCAAAGGGTTCAATGGAACGGATTTTTAATTACCGACTTTCAAGAGCTCGTAGGGTTGTAGAAAATGTATTTGGGATTTTTTCTGCTGTCTTTCGAGTATTGCGGAAGCCAATGTTGTTAGAACCTCCCAACACAACTCTTATTACACTGTCAACCATCTACTTACATAATTATCTACGGAAAAGTAAAGCCTCTCGCCAAACATACACACCTCCGGGAACATTTGATCATGAGGAAGATGGTAAATTAATACCAGGAAGTTGGAGACACGAAATAGACGATGGACCTTCCTTTATGTCTTTAAAGAAAGTCCCAAGGAAATGTTCAACAGATGCCCAAGCCATACGCAAAGAAATAGCAGACTATTTCATGAACAATGGTCGCGTACCATGGCAAAATGATTATGCGTAAGGGCATTATTACTTATTGATGCATTTGAGCGAAAGCTGCGTAACACACTATTTTATAACTATTATGATTATACTCACATTTTCAGTGTTGATATGTCCCACAGGTTTATTCTTGTCCAATAAGAAAAAGAACCTTTCATATGCAAACCAGCTGCTCAAATAAATCTCCCTCCGACCTGAAAATGGCACCATTATTACTTCATATGTACAATAATGTACTACATGTAACAATAAAGTGAATATTATAATACATATTAATAATAAAATTAAGTCAATACATACCTTTGCCCGTGCCTGATGTTTTTTTTATTTTTCCCCTTTCGCGGCGAAATGACGATAGCAGGGAATTCATTTTTGCTTTTGCTGCATCCACATTGCACTTTAATTTGGCGGCTATTTTTTCCCAAGCATCTTGTTTTTTATTGCGCATATGATAATTTTTATCACGGGGATCCCACAACTCTGGACACTCGTGATATAAATCAATAAAGTATAAAATTCTTTCATGGTCCCATTCTGTATTATTAACGTCTTCCATTTTAAATAAGTTTTTACAGGTGGACAGTTGTTTAAATAAGGCAATGGACTTTATTACTACTGCATTCGCTCTTGACAAACACACCAAGTAAACTAAAAATTCGTCCAAATCAAACGCGCGCGAACAAGCAAATTTCTTTGATGTACCGACAACAAGTGGATAATGTTTGCGAACGCTTGTTCGTGCACGTTATTGCGCGTTTGTGCGCGGTAACCCGTCCAAATTGAACGCGCCTGCAACGTTCGCAAACGTTTGGCGCGGCGCGGATCGGCGCGCTTGATCTGGACCCGCCTTTACAGTCGGGTCATTTGAAGTTCTACCAGGCCTTATTGAATTAATGACTTGCATGGGTTCAAAATTTAAAAAAAAACTATGATCCAGATATTCTACTAAATATGGCTTTGGATGTAAACGTGCTGACTCACACACGTCAACATAGTCCGCTGGGACATTAATAATTTTTTTCCTTAATTTTCTCTCAATTGCGGAATGCATTGAATCGCATTGCATTTGTGTGTGCCCTTTCTCCAGATATTTTTGCTCGATGGTGATTTGCATTACTTCAGATAATTTTGAAAGGACACTTGAGAGTAATGCATTTCGGTTTTGAGCAGTACAACCGTCACTATACAGAATGACCTTATTTACCCCTTCATTTAAATGGTTTCTGAAAAAACTGTTCAGTATTGAAGCAAATGTATTGGCTGTAAGGCCAGCGTTGCCTTCATGCCATAGATAACAATACCCATCTTTTGTCTTTAGGTTGAAAATTGTGAAATTGTGGACTATCAACTTTGTTTTATAGTAAATGAGAGAAACGTTTGATTTTGGACATAACAACACAGACTGCATATCCATTGTATAAACATCACAATTATCTGGGCTATTTTTATCGGAATCTTTTTCGTGGCGAGCTTCTTCTTTTTTTAACTGGTGTTGTTGATAATCTTGATCGCTTAGATTTCCGGTTTTATGGGCAACACATTTATCACATTCGTCTTTTTTTGGAGCAAATAGCGCTATGTTCTGATCGACCATCATTTTTGCAAATGAAGCACTAGACATGGGCCGTAAATTATTTCTAGTGCACCATTCATCTTTGTAAAGCCTGTACAGTTCCAATTTTTAGCTCCAGACAGGTTCTAAATAAAGTTTGCTTGTCGATTTGCGACAGTAGTGGGACTCTACTTTTGGTAAACTTTCAAAGAACATCTTTAAGTTTTCCTTATCTTGGTTTATTTTTGCTTGTCTTAGGTTTACAATATTTCTCCTGTCGTCATTAGTCAATGCAAGATTCTTACATTTCTCATGAAGCCAGTTTCCAATAGTTCTTTCGGAAATGCTAAAAGTATGACAGAACATCGTCTTACAAACTCTTATCCTGCATTTTGATGTATCTAGGTAATAAGAATATGAAAATTCTCTCCTTGACTGATTTTCTACTTTTCTGTTTCTAATCCTTTTAACTGGATTCTTTTCAACCAAAGTTCTGACGTAAAGTTGCTTTTCAGTCCATGAAAGCTTCCAAAACTTTTCAAACAGTTTAGTTCTTTCTTCTTCCAAGACATCTTCGCACTTTGGTCCAGTTTTTTTATTATTACATTTGCAGCTGGCTTTCATAGTTTTGGGTTTCTTTATAATATGATAATTCCATTCACCTTCTAATTTACGCTTTCCAAAGTACTGCAGTCCAGATTGCCTCTTCAATTTTTCAGAATTTTTTATCCATTCACTTTGATTCATGTGCCGTCTTTTTTTTCGGCTCCTACTTACAAGTTCGGGTATTTCATTCTCGCCAAGATTAGGATTCTGTAATGGAGCTTCCTGTGGCAGGACATTTTCAATCGCATCATCACTAGATGAATCGGTTTCATTTTCATCTTGAATGTATGTCTGATCTTTAGAATTGTCTCCTTCTTCTTCACTCCCAGATTTTTCGTAGTCATTTTGAAAATGTAACTCTGTTGTAGAAAAATTACTTTCAGTGAGGCAAAAGGAGACATCCTCTGAGACATCTCTAGTTTTGTTTGGCACTCCTTTACTGCAACTTGGTAATGGATCCTCGAATGGATCAACTTTCTCCAAATTTTTCTGTACTTCCAAAAGTGTTCTGTCGGCCATTTCAAGTAATTGCTCATCACTATTTGGTATAGTTTCGAAATCCATCTCCCTAGGAAGCGAACCTTCTTGAAACTGATCATCAACTGAAGGTACTGACGAAGTATTAACTTCTTGTTTCTTAGAATTTAGCAAGCTTATTATTTTCGAGATTCGCCCACTATAATTCATTCTGAAAAAAAAAATAAAGTAATCAGTTAAAAGCCAAAACCTAAAAAATCGTATGTGTCACCCAAAACTTTCCCGGCCTAATATAAAAAAAATGTTGCCATGTTACTGCATTTACAATACTTTTCCTTGCGCCGAGAAAGTCGAAATCAATCCATAAAAAGTTCATTTTTAGTGTTAAAATTATATGCTTTACTAAGAAAATTGAAATACATCACTACACTATTCTAAGAAAATTGCCTAAGACATTAACCTAGCAGTAGTAATTTGAATGAGAAATTGGCCCAACTCCATACCTAATCAAAATAGCTTTATTCTGTTTATATTTTTTCACAAATTAATAAAATTTATGTACCGTTTACTCAAAAAAATGAAACAAAATAGGATATTCAATTGTGAATAAACGTTTTAATTTTCTTGAAAACTTTAAC
>CAJUYI010009216.1:0-10211 GCA_910591695.1 Galerucella pusilla | reverse complement strand
TTTTGCGCTATTTTATGAACGCACTGTATAACTTTGTAGTTTAATTTGTGTCTAATACACTCAAGTATTTTCTACACTATATTTTTGCGACAAAAAACTCGCTTTCCCGTGTCAATTTAACTTTAGGATATAACGTAGACAGTTTATAAATCCACGCATATATCATCCGAAAAGTGTCAGTAAAAGTTAAAGGAACATCCACTTATTTTCCCTTTTCACAAATTTTCTCGGTTTTTCTGCCAGCTGGTATCCGCTGTCTTATTTTTTTTATCGAACATGATTGATATGTTATTCTTTATCACCTATACTTGCATGGTTTCACTTTGCAATCGAGTATTTGGTGTGTTAATCGAAGTTTACGATACTTTCATTATTTTGAAGAATAAGTAAGGATATCAATTATTGGAAAACGGACATTTTCACTCCTGTGAAGCAATTTTCAATCCACAGATTCATCAATGTAATTAGTTTTAACTCGGATCCCAGAAGAATTATCGAGTGCTCCGAACAATGAACAGACTATTTTAAAGAAGAGTAAGCAGACGTAGTTTCTGGTTCCAGCATAAATGAGGTCAAATGTTTCCAATTTATTTGTTGGCATCCACAGATGCTGCCGTGTCGTATTATTGGAAAATAATGATCATCCAATTTCTCAATTTTTTTTAATCCTCAATAACAGTCCATTATTACAATACAAATACATTAATATTAATATACAGTGTGGAAACCACTTATGGAATAAAATTCTTTATGTCATTATTTCAAAAAATTATAGAAAATGCCGAGGCACGTCAACTTTTGAATTGAGTTGTGCGTTATGTGAACATAAATTCAAATGTACAGGGTGATTCACGCAAGTATGCCATAGTCGGTGTTTTTTTTTAATGAAACATCCTGTATATATGCATATTTTTGAAATCCTCTCAATGAACCGATTCCAACAAACAAAATAATGTATGGTCAATTATGAATTATACAGGGTGTAATTTTATAATTAATAATTTATTACACTTGAAATATTGGTAAGTATCTACTTTTTTAAATTAGCTAAATATGGATTTATCAAAAATCTAAGCAAACTAATTATTAGACGTTTTGTATATCAAACAAGACCTGCTAAGCCATGAATTTTATCATAAAAACCTAAAAATTGCCTAAAAACGCCAATAATTAGACAAAATCAATAAATAATGTGAATTGTTTTAAATCGGTAAATAATATGGATTGTTTTCTATTCTGTCAGTTGTTGATGTGTTGACAGTTTATACTGAAAAAGTAAAATCTTTGTCAAAAAATCTTTCCTTGTCGACATAACAATAAAATATTTAACTGAGACTCACCGAATTGAGATTTTAATGATGATCGGGTACGGGGATAACTGCAGAAGTCAAGTTGAAGTGGCAAACTCATTCAATCACAGGTATCCAGAATTGCCTAATATTCCACAAAGTACTGTGTCTAAGATTCATGCACAATTCAGAGAACTTGGATATGTCAAACCATTGAAAAGAAAACCACACTTCGTTAAAGATGATGTGAAAGTGGATATTTTGTTAAGTGTCGAAGAGAATCCAACTACAAGTACACGTTAAATTGCCAGTGAAAATAATGTTATTCATACAATTGTTCTAAGATGTCTTCATAAAGAAAAACTCCATCCCTACGAATTAACTTTTGTGCAGGAGTTAACAGAAGACGATCCAGATCGTAAAATGGATTTCTGCGAAAGATTGATGAATAAGCTGAACAGAAATGAGATAGCTCTTGGTACCATTCTTTTTTCTGACGAATCAAAATTCACATTGAGTGGGGAGGTAAATCGACAGAACTGTAGATATTGGTCAGCAGAGAATCCCAATTGGATGCGTGAGACACATACTCAGTACCCTCAAAAGGTGAACGTTTGGGCCGGTATCATAGGCGACCATATTATTGGTCCTATATTTATAGATGGAAATTTGACGGCTGAAAAATATTCAAATATGCCTAGAAATGGAGTTATTCCTGCGTTGGCAAACTTATATCCCAACGCAATAGATCCTAGCTCACCGAATGAAAATGTTTGGTTCCAGTAAGACGGGGCAACACCCCATTATGATGAAATCTTCCCCAATAAATGGATTGGGCGAAGCATTAGCATTGTAGACCTCAAAAACAGGATAACTACAGAAATACGGAATATTTCACCTCAAACTTTAAACAAAGTTAAGTAGGAATTCTATAGGAGACTGTGCTATTGCCAACAACTAGGTGGAGAACATTTTAAGCATTTATTTCAATGTATTAAAATCAAATACATCAGGTATTTAATGTATGTGTTTAATAACTGTGAAAATGAAAATTTCACCCTGTATAAATTATAATTGACCATACATTATTTAGTTTGTTGGAATCGGTTCATTAAGAGGATTTCAAAAATATGCAAATATACATGGTGTTTCATTAAAAAAAAACAACATCGACTATGTCATACTTGCGTGAATCACCCTGTACATTTACATTTATGTTCACATAACGCACAACAAAATACACAGGAAATCTGTCATGGTTAGTTCAAGTTATATAGATATTACATGAGAAAAATTTAAAGATATCTTAAAAATGTATGTGCGCTGAAAAAAATTGAAAATTACAAGTTTTTTTTAAAACATTAGCAGTATTTTACTTCTTGTTTTATTTACCATTTAACTTTTATATTTTTTGGAATGAAATTTTTAACTAAACAAATAAACAAGAAGAGTGTGGGAAGATTTCTCACTGAATTTTATATTGTATTTCAACAAAACTTTATAGCACTCTTCGAATATATTGTTCAGATACTTGTAATAAAACTCAACATCATACGTCTGCCAATGGCCGATAAAAAGTAAGATTAAGGGGTAATACAATACGAAAAATCGGGAAAGGGTCTGGAAATATGGGATATAAAACGTAAGGAGAGAATAAAAATAACTGAAATACATTTTTCATCTCGATGAAATTTATCACACATTTCATATTCACAGTAACGACATTCTGCACAGATATTTTTCCATATATTAAATATTAAAAATCTCCATCTACAAGGAACTGGGAAAATTTTACATAAAGATAAATACAAAAAAAACATTCAATATGGTAATTCGATGAAAAATGAAGAAAATAGTTATCCTCCGATTCGTCTTAAATGGGTCACATTTCTTTTATGAAAAGTTTGCACTAACTACCAATCGCTTTCTCGCCTCCCACTGGATGTATTCTAAATGGATCATCGTGAAGTATCCATTCAGCTCAAAATATAAAACATTTATATTGACTTAGGTACTCTGTATTTCTTGCCCCCCTGTTTTTCATTAGTTTGGGATGTGTTCTCGCACACATCAAAAGAAATTCGACAAGGATTCATTTGAATGAAGAAGGACTAATAGTGAGCGTGAAGTTGTAGAGTCCGTTTCATCAGAGAACGGAAAACTTCTTTACATGCATTGTGACATCCAACAACCAATAGCTGAACTAAAGTTAACAGCATTTTGCCAGAACCCTTTATTGTTGGTATTAGTCCCTCACCCCAACACCTGTGCCACTGCCCGACAGGCGGCCATATAATTTGCGCACATTTCATCACTCTGTGGTCCGTTCTCTAATGAAACGGACTCTAAGCGATGTTGCCAGTGCAATGCTAAAGTTGTTTATTCTTTAAGAATTCAGTTAGTTTACCTTGACTTGGGATGAAAAAGTGGAAGATCTCTTTCCATACTTCAATGCTTTTTGCACAGGCTCCTGGTTGTAACCTCGTCCATATTACTAGAACGTAATTATATGCCTAAGAGATTTATGGGATAGAAGTGAGAAATCTGTATTTTCACAGTTGGGGAAGGCTTTCTTGCCACTGCATATGGGAGTGTATGTATTATAAATGGATCATCGTGAAATATCCATTCAGCTTAAGGTATGAAAAATAAATATTGACTTTCTCTGCAATTCTTGCCTTCCCTGCTTCTCATCCATTCGTTTGGGATGTGTTGAAAAGCCGAGGGATTTGAATCAAGTCATTGTACTATTTTTTCTCAATTTCCATTCCAAAAGTCTAGCTCGGAGCATGCTGAGCGGTTCTAATGCTATTATTATTTGCTCTTCTAAGAGCTTCTGCGAATTCTCATAAGCTCTCACAGAATAAGATTTGAAGTTCCGTCTCTTATTTCACATTTTTTGGTGTGTCAATTCATCACATGCCCTCCCCTTATGTTTCGGTACCTATACTTTTTTTTGTAGGTTGTCGCAAGAGTGTGGGAAGCTTGATATATTCTATTTTCCGCAGAATAGTTCGGGGATCAAATGTTTCCGATAAGGAATATATCAAGTCCTCGATCGAAGACCTATCGACCTCTATTCATTTTCCTGAATTCTAGAATAAATTCAGCCGGAGCTAGCGACGCTAGTTGCAAGCACGACGTGGAGCGATATTTACGCTGATATCTCCTATTTCAATTTTGCTCGAACAAAAAAATTGTGTATATCAAAATTGTGAGAAATCTTTGGTCTTGATAAAAATAGATTCAAAAATTTGTTTCTACCAGCGTGCAAAAAAGAATTTGTTAAATTTTTGGGAAGTATACTGACATTTGAATATTTAAAATATATATTTGTATGATTGTAGTTCACCAAATGACTGAAAAATTGATAAATTCATTAAAATTCTGCTATAATTTTCAATGAAAACAAACGTATGTTTCAATAAATATTCAATGCCCCTGGTATAAGCCTCATCCAATGAATGTTGAATTATCATCATTCAACATCAATTTGTTGATATGTATTTGATAATTAATGTTTCTTCATGTCAACTTTCGGGTTATTTTCCACATGCGAGTAGAAAGAATAGTGTACCTCACACGTGTGTAAAATGACTTTTTCGCACTAGTTGGATATAACTACTATTTTCAATCCTCATTTTTTCAAAAATTGTTAAGCAATTCGAAATTTTGTTCATTCAAGCGGCAAGTATAATGAAAATGCGAAGATCAAGATGATAATATCGTGAGTCCAAGCCAAAAAAAAAGATGATAATATGGGAACGTATAGAGAAAATATATCGAAGAGGGCTCTGGCATTTTCAAACTTTAAGATACTGTTTGTTGCAATCGACAGATTAATGCCCGGTTGCACCAACCGACCGTAAAAACAGTCGATACAATAACCGTTGATCGACCGATTAATCAATGATTCTCCGATTTTTCAAAACAGCAGTTGCGCCAGAGAAATTTACAGTTGGTATTTGAACCGACCGTTGGATGTGAAGTGAAGTGAGCGTTTGAATTGTAACCCTACATTATACGTATCGTCAATGTCACATGAAATATAAAATGGAAAGAAAAAAGAAGATAAATTGAATTTAAAAATAAGTATGGTTGCAAATTTACTTCAATTGTAATTAATTTATGTAATACTACATTTGTATTATATATAATTGAAGTTAGCTCAAAATATATTTGTTACATTAGAATTTCAAAAAAAAGTGTTAATGAAATGAATTTGTAACGCATTCCCATTTCGTTCCAATTCAGAATCTTGATGTTCAATTTCAATTTTATTTTCAATGTGTTGATCCCAATCAATTTCAAATTATGTAATACAGATGTGCCAATGATTACCCTTAATACGGCCGATTCAACGGACTGTTTTTTAGCTGGTGCAACCGGGCATAAGAGTGGTAGTTTGATTCAACTTTTGCTATTTATTGATATATTATTTTTTTAACGTGCATATTAAAACAAATTATAAATATTATTACATCGAATAATAATTTCAGAAACATATTCCAGTGGTCGAAAATTTCCAGAGATACTACCCTTTTCATTTCCCTATGTAGTTTCGTGTTACAGAACAATGCGGCATATATTTCATTGTTTCGTTCTTATAAAAACCAGTTTTGTTCAACGCAACATAAACAAATTACTGTCAAAAAGCCGACGGTGAAAAATAGGGTTGAGCAGAAATCTACTGAAGCGCAGGCTATTCCGCTACAGCTTCACAAAACAATAATGGAATCCATAAATTAGGAAATATTTCAGTTAACAGAGATATCTTGTGTCTAGACTTCTCACATTCCACGTAGTTGTGAAATAATACAATAAGGGTTGCAACCCTTTTTTGCGTCATTGTAAAATAATTTATTTAGTATGGGGTTGTGAAAAAATTGAGGAGAGGAAATAATATAACAACTTTTCCATTAAGATGAACGAGTTCAGGTTATAATAGATTATATCTTTTTGTCGAAACTAACTTAGAAGTGTAATTCAATGTTCTTCGTGGCATATATCCAGAGAAGTAGTTGCTGCTTCTTAGTTAAACGGTCTGCTTTTTTAAAAGTGATTTTTGAATTTTTAGTGCGTTGAAATAGTGTTAAACTATTAGACCGGGAGAGTGAGGATATGAAATGGAAAAGATTTTACTGTTTCAAACAAAAGTTTTCCAAAATATCAATAAATCCAGGAATAATAATGAACTCCAACGTCAAGTTTGAACTCGTAAGAAAAATGTGAATTTTTTTTTTGAATGAACCAAATGAACCAAATGAAATATTATTGTTTTTACCTACCATTTCCTTCACGTCATTTTCACTACCTACTAGTTGCAGGGCTTTTATTCACACACTGCTGTTTAAATACTGTTTCTGCTTCCCTGCTGAGTGCCATCTGTAATAGTTTGTCCAATTTAACATCTTGTTTTTCTTCGCACAACCTATCTCTCATCTTGCCTATTCTTAATCCACAAACAAATTTATCTGTCAACACTGACTGTAGCTGTGCTCCAAATTCACAGTTTATTGCCAAATTATGGATTTTTGCATACCAGTCATTAACTGTTTCATGCTGGTCCTGTTTTGCTTCATAGAATTCTATTCTTTCTTTAAAGATACATGTTGTGGGTGAGAATTGGGTTTTCAAAAGTGCACATAATTGGTCATACGTCTTCTGACTAGGATTTAAAGGAGTACAAATATCCCTAAGAATTTGGTAGGTATCTTGCCCAATCAAACTAAGTAGCGCTGTTACCCTCTTATCCGATGCTCCTTCTGCACCAGCTATGATATTGTTTATTAGGAAGAACTGTTCTAGCTGTTCCTGGTAGAGTATCCAGTTGTCGGATTTGGTATTGAAGCTTTCTATTGCCCCAATTGACGACATGATTTATTCTAACCTCAATTTAAATACATTTTACTGTTCTCTTACTTTGGCCTCTGGGTAATCCTCTGTTGTGAGTCGAAGGTCTCTCATCGCCAAATATTATGTTGTACACTTAATAAATGAGAAGAATAACTTTTATATCACTTTATTACTTATGCTTATTGCAAGTGTCATGTGCCTTCTACTCATAAACGGAAGCAGAAACCATGCAGGAACTGCCTTTCTTCTTTTATATAATGATAATTGACATATTTCTGTCTAAAGCACTCAACCCCGTGTCAACAATACACCACAATTTTCTTGTTATTGTTCGTGAAACTGTTAATGTTTATGAAATAAGACAAGATTGAAAAAAAAAATATATATATTGAAATTCTGTAGGGCCAACATTTTGAGTTTTCAAAATCTGAGAACACCAACGTTTTCAGGTGCCGACCTACTATATTTTCATATATTATGAAGTCGTTATTGTTATTCTAATTATGTTTGTCTGTTGAAAAACCATTTTGCTAAAAAATTTTCAACTCTTCGAAAATTAATGGTTGAAAATGTTTTTAAATATTGCATCACGTCATCTTATAGGGTATAATGCGCCTAACAATTTCAATGCATACAATTTTTACGTACAATCAAATCGAAAAAAGTTATGTACGAAAAACTGGAGCATTTCACGTGTTCCAAGCTAAGCTTGCAAGCTGCATCGCTTAAAAAAGTAAAATCTCCGGTAGAAAACTTTTCAATTTCACAACTTTTGACAACTTTTGACCTAACTTCCATCTTCTTTGGGAAGTTGAAAGGTAACATTTTTCAATAAATAGTGATAAGATTAGAACAGACACCAGCAATATATAAATAAGTGACGTGTACGAAGAAGGTGACTTTTAGCGACCAATTAGAAGTGTTAGAAAATGATATTTGGGTCAAAATAGAACAGGATTCCTAGTTTAGTACTGAAATAATCGCTGCTATGTATCCTGCAATCTCTAGATTTCTCTGTTAATGGAAAAAACCTCCATTCGTGTCACTTTCAAAAAGATTTTTCTCCGCTAGATGGTGATTTCTCTGCTTAACTAGTTTTGGCAAACTGGTAACTGAACAGAAAGAACCGAGATCCCAACTTTTCACATTAATAAAAATCCGAACTACCTACATAAAAGGAAAAAGCACCAGATATATTATATTCGTCTGGATAGACGTAATCGTCAATCAACTACTGGAAGCAGTAGAGCTACCCGGCCGCTAAACAAGAAATAATTCCTTCAACTTTTTGCAAAATGATTCGCCTCATTCAATGGACGATCATCCTCTGATGACACGTTAAAACTTTTGGTTTATTCACGATGGTTGTCCTCCTTATTTCAATCGAATAGTTTGCCAACACTACTTATAGAAATCGATGGGATGGAAAAGGAGGTCAAGTCAATCAGACTTTAAGAATCTTCGTATTTCCAGATAATAAAACATAGTTGGTGGTGAGCAGCTTTAAATATTTCTCGTAAATGGTCTCTAAAAGCAACTCAAAACAAAAGCACTACCCTATAGATTCTAAATTCAGTGAAAAAGTTTATGAACACTGGACTCCATCAATACCATATTGTTATTTGATTTATTTTCAGTAGTAATAACCCAAGGACATTGATAATTGCTTGAAAAAATTTTCGAAAGCTTGTTGCTTGGAAACAGACAGACGCGACGCCGCAGGCGGAGGTCTGTTGCCTATAAGCAACAAGCTTGATGAAGTTGTTGAAAACTTTTTGAGCATTTATCTATGTTAGAGGGTTATTCGAATGAAACATTTCTTGCTAATTAGAAAATACCTACAAAGCAAATAGTATACTATACACCAAGGTGGTGAACACTATTATTACTAACCGAGCACCAAAATGCTACCAGAGCGAAGAGTTTCCTTTTTGATTGTACTTGATAATGAGGAGATCATTTTAAATTCCACATGTAGCTCATTAGCGCTATTCGGAGTGGAATGAATGAAAAATCTCACTTCATGCTTGTCAATAATTAAGTAGTTTTAATAATAGTATTAATAATAATAAATTGTAAGTCACAGAGTTAGAGTGTTGAATACAAAAAATAACAAGTATATAACAATATAAAAATTAACAATAATCTCTGTGAAAGGAAAAAGAGACCATAGCACAAAAAGAATTAAGTGCCTGCTGATCAAAGCTCTATCCCCTTTTCAAGAACATAAAAAGCAGTGGCGGCTCTTTCACTAGGACATTGGGTCAATGACATCCCATAAAAAAAATTTTTGAATAGCCATTTAAAAAAATAAAATATACATACTTTACATATAGTATAGTATTCTTCTTGAATAAAATATACCCAAAACGTTCCAAGACCTCCGTGTAAACGTTATTCCACAATAAGATCTCGGCAGAAATCTAAATTGGAAAGCGGGCTGGTGTCCACCGTTGACCTCAATGCGTTAAATGGAGATGGAATTTGCCGAGCGCTGACGATCTTCGCAGAGTGAGAGGAGCACGTCCGAAGTTTACATGTTCTGGGTCGAAAGCTCGGGTTAATATCGACGTTTAATCGACTTACGCCGGCTGATGATTACACGCTTAGAAAAGAGATGGGTAGAGGGGTTGGTAGACTACGCTTTTTTTGATTCAAAGGAGAGCATTTGAAGCGAAATAATGAGCTGTGTTTTGACGTAATAAGTTGTTATTATTATTATTTCGATTTCAAATTGGTGTTTTTTGTAGGCTTGTGTTTTAATTATTTGGTGTTATTTAATTATACAGGGTGATTCATTAGTGCGATAAAGTTCAATATCTTGTAAATAGTTGAAGATATTTGAATGAAATTTTGACTGATTGTAGCCAGCCTAGAGGCTCATATTTTGAAATTAGTCACAATTGTACAGCGTGTTCCATAACGCCGTGCCATATCAAAGTTATATTTCTTTGAATGGGACACCCTGTATTTTACTTCAAGTTTGAATTCTGCTTGACTTCGCTATTACAATTATATAATATATGGTTTTAAATGAAACGAACTGTTTTTAAATGACTCCACAAT
>CAJUYI010009215.1:0-10211 GCA_910591695.1 Galerucella pusilla | reverse complement strand
AGGTGCATTATTTAAAAAATCTTCAAACTGGTCTTTTGTGAATACCTCTGACTTTTTGGGAGTATACCCTTCATTCTGCTTCTTCAGATAAGCACGTAGTTTCATATATTTGCTAATATCTAATCCATGTTAAATATTCAGTAATGATTTTATCATGGACTACTGAGACCACATTGTTGAACTCTTCATTTTTAATGTAGTTGTCATTTCAAAAAAATAAGCTAGTAGCACATTTTCCGAATAGTTTGAAATGATTTTATCATTGCACCATGTGAGAAATCTTTCGTAAGCATGATTATAAACTCTACTTGACTTAGTTGGAATTAAATCATTCGTAGCTGCCTTAGCAATGTCAACAACGTCGGGTGGTGTACAGTTGGGTCTGAATCCGACATAATATAATCTAAAAGAAAATTTCAGTACACTTTACTACAACAAACGAAATTTTGATGCTCAAGTACCTACTTACCAAAAATGCACAGTCCAATTGTTGCTTTAAATCACTTACAATATTTCTGACATTATAAAATATGATTGAACTGACAAATTTGTTTTTGACTTGGCAATCACAAAACCAGTAACCACGGAAATGTAGTGCGCAGATTTATAATTATTATTCTCTGAATTTATCAACTTCGTTGCAATCGTTTTGAATTTTTATTTAAATATTAATTAGTTCTATAGTCTGGATGCCGTTTCCGGAAAAAATAGCATGTTTCATTCGGAGCAAAAGCACTTTTTGTGGCTCGTCTGAAATTGTCGGCCTCACTAACGTTCGGCCATCAAACATTCAGACTCGCCACAAAAAGTTATACTTTTACTCCTAATAAAACAATATACTATTAGATACAACTAGAACGTAGCTTCCAAAGCACTTGATTGATATCAGTCATTTAGATTCTCCATCTTCATATAGTTTATTCAAAATTCCACACTGCAGTTTTATAAAATGTTGCTAGTACGAATCGTGTTGACATTAAAAATGTAAACTTAAAGCTACCAGGTGTCAGTTTATTCTCCGTTGAAAATAAGACGTTGGCAAATAAAGGGGTGTACTTTCACATTAGTCTTATCAAGTAATATACTTCCAAAAGGGGGAGATAATTATTTATAAAATGTAGATCATTCCCACAATGGCCTTAGATGTAAACAATAAAGTATTTGAAGTTCAATACACTCAAAGGAAATCAAGGACTTTATATAAACACTTTATACCAGAAATTTTAAAAGACTTTCACCTCTTCTAGGCCACAAAACTTATAATTACAGCTGCATTTGGTATAGACAACTAATTCTGTATCTGTAGAGTAGGGAGGGTGAGTGTAGGCTCACCGCACTTAGGCCAAATGTGACCCATTTCCTTTATATCGGCAGGTGTAGGCCAAGACTCACCGAACACACACTCTCTTATTGACGATAACTCCGGACACTCGCATAAGACATGCCTGACAGTTTCATCTTCCTGTTCACACATCCTGCATAGAAGTGTGTCCACTAACCCCATGGTATGGAGGTGTTTCCTCAGCTGACAGTGGACAGTGGCCCCTACTATTAAACGTAGGTTTTTCCAGGTCATCGCCAAATATTTCTTCGGCTCCAGCTTCCCAGGTTCGCCCAGGGTGATCCTGGCAAGACTGCATCCTTTGATTCTATCCCATCTCTGAAGGGATTGAGCATGATTGTAACGCTTGGCTTGTTCCGCAATTGTCGAAGTCGTTAGGCCGTAGGTTCACTAGGTCCTGAAATTTTTATTCCAGTTGCTTCCCTGGCTAAAGAATCGGTAATGCGATTACCTTTACTCCTGTCGTGCCCTTTAACCCACCTGAGGATAATATTGTTATATGCCGAGGCGTTAGCTGAATCTTGTTGGCACTCTAGTACTGGCCCCGATATAACACGTTGTCTGTTCAAGGCCCTGTCTACTATCAGTGCAGATTGTTATGTTTTTGCCAGAAATTATTTTTCTGATTAGTTCTTTTGTGGCAATTGAGATACCAGCCAGCTCTGTTTCCCCACTTAATAGACAACTAATTATTCGTAATATAATAACTACGAATCCAAAAGATGGATATAGATGATTTAACATTTTTCTTTGTTTCAGAGTCCTAAGCGACAATGACAAAAAGCCGTTCATAGAAGAAGCAGAACGACTAAGAGTAATACACAAACGAGAACATCCCGATTACAAATATCAACCGCGTCGAAGAAAACAAAATAAAGGTCCGACAGATCCGATTCACCAGCTCTCCCATGCCCAAAGTGCTTCGTACGCTCGTACCATGAAACAAGAAGACTCCCCGTGTAGTCCACGTAGTCACAGTTCCACATCTCCATCGACGTGTTCCTCACAACCGAACAGCCCCCTAATTCCACCGCAATTGCTTAAATCCTGCGAACAACACAACTTCGAACTCGACAGCTATCACAGGATACCGGAAATAGACGGAAGTTATATGACAGACGAATGTTTGGATAGTAGCGACTTTGATCAATATCTTCCCAACGAAACCTATCAACAGTTTCATAAAGATGACACGAACAATAATTACAAAAATAAGAGGTTATGTACGGATACGTCAACACCTTCGAGTGACAGCTCTTTTAACAGGTACCACGAATTGCAGCCGAGTTCGGTAGTGAAAACCGAAAGGTACTTGCAGTCTAATTCGTCTGGTGTTTATTCGTATCCGCCTGCTTCGTCTAGTTACTATGCAAACAATACCCAGTATTTACCTTCTTATCAATATTTGCCACAGAGGCCCATGTTTGGCGGTACTTCGGCGGTAGGGAACTATTCAACTGTCGAAGGAAATAGCGAGGCTTGGGGACACTATAGCGTGTAAAATGTTTTGTGTGTAAAGTAAAGTGATAATATGTTGTTGTATACATGAAATCTCTTTTTCTAAATCTCACTGTTACAAACAAAATGCTTTTTTATACTTTACGGTACCAAGTGTTTTTAAATTATTTCTTGAAAACAACAAAACTTTTTTTAATTATATAGCAGGCAGAATTATAATCATTCAATAAGCAAACTAATTTTGTCGAAAATTTGTGGTGTACCGTAAAGTTTATCCAACTCAATACAGGACGTGTCATATTGAATGCTGGATTAAAAATACACAGTAGGTGACGGTCGAAATGGTGTGACTGTCGGTAACTGTCACTATAACAATTTTCAACAAGCACTAAAGGTGATTTTAGGCGGTGAACCTGTAATAACTTTGTTGTCTTTGGGTTATTTTTTGGTTTTAGCACTATGCATGTAAACAGTTAAATTTTGACTTAAAAGGGAATCCGCCTTATTCCATTTATGGTTGAGTTGGTGGGAGTTGAGGTTATGTTCAATGCTGAAAATTTAAATCTATATAGCTATAGGTACAGTATAAAAACCGTTTTCCATGACTATGTTGCCAAGCACTTGGAATAGTATGATTACCTAATAAAAGTCAAATGTCAAATATTCTTCTTTCTCTCTGGTTATAGGTTATTTTTGTCTAATAAGAACACTTTTACAGTATTATAATAACGCACAAATTATAAAAATAGATGAACGAAATAAAATATGTCGGAGGTAACTACAAAAGTTGCAGAAGTCAGCTGAGAAATGTCAAAATTTTAATTGATGAACCAATTTTAAACTAGGCAACAGTGCGCCAACATTTTGTGCACAATTTTTTCCGTCGCTGTTTTTGTTCTGCGTTATTTTTGTGCAGCGCCATTTTGTCCTGCGCTATTTTTGTCCAGCGCTATTTTGTCCGTCGCTGCTTTTGTCCAGCGCTATTTTGACTGACGCTATTCTGCTAGAGTTTGTTCAGCCATCCTTTGCCGTCACGTCATACATTTTCCAGCTTGCTCTCATTCATGAAATGGATGAGACGGAATTATGACGTCATTAACGTATTTCTTATCTACTAGGTCGACATAAATTTAATCTGTTACTTTTGACAGTTCAGTTGTCATATTTTGAAAACAACTCTCAACATATATGTCATTGATTATAATTTTGAGGTTAAATGTAAAATAACATCCAAAAAATATAAGACATACGTAAAACAGCAGAATACGTCACCCATTATGAAACGGCAAAGGATGGTTGAACAAACTCTACGTCTGCCGTCTCTATATCTGCACTTTGACACTTGGAAAACGGTTTTTATAATGGAAGAGCTAATAAAAAAGATCGAAGAATAGAAATCTCTTGGTAGTGTCTAATAACTATGCTTTCTTGTTTCACAGTATATCCAGAATAATTACCTACATGTTAAATACTTCTTCAAGTGTGCAATGGCTTGAACATTTTGAGAATTTTCAATTTTATCTACTATTTAAGTTAGAGAAAGATACATTTGAAAAGTTGCTGCTAATTCTAAAAAATATTGATAAAGATAGGTGCATTCAAAAGACATACACAGGTGGATATCACCATTTCATATGATTTCACCGCCTGAAATCAGCTTAACTAGTAACTAAACAATAAGCTCTTAACCTCACTTATTTGACAAATGAAACATATACCATCGGGTTTGTCGGTTATAATAAATAATAGTCATAATACTGAAAAAACTTTGTTCGCAAAAAAAAGTAGTTTGAACCCAATCCAAACATCAAACTGAAATGGCACAATTCTATTTTATTTTTTGTACCCATGTAGTGAAACATTTTACATACAGGCTAAACAAATGCATCTCAAAGAAATAAGAATGTACATATATATTTTTATTGTAAGTAAAATATATTGTAATATATTGTTCAGGGATTAACCACTTGTGTATAATAGTTTTTAAAGTTTAAATAATAAACAATTATGCATGTTTTGATTTCAGAATAAAGTTTCTTAATACATATTGTTATGGTTGATCCCCTGAAATGGTTAGTATTGTAAAATTTTTGGTAGAGTGTAATAGAGAGTGACATTTTTTTATTTTAAATTACAATAGATTTGTTCTGGAATCGTGCCGAGTTAGGAATGGTTCTTGAAATTTCACATATGCGCATGTCAGTAAGCAAGGAAGCTTTTATTACCCTCTTCCCAATTGGAACAAACATCAAATTAACATAATATAAGCACAGTTTCCACAAAAATATAAATCACATTGATATTCCCTCTTATGAATTAAGCAACATTATTTTAACTTCTTGTTAAGCGTTCTTCGAAAATGTTTTTTTTACATTTGATTTGACGTGCTTTATTTTTTGTAAGGTTATATTATTAGAGAATATTTTTTATAAATTCAGTTGAATAAATTTTATTTAAGCTACTTTCGTCTTATTATTTAATAACAACTTTGTTCCTACATCTGAATGAGTTATAGCGTTGATTGAAGTAAACTTCAATCAACGGTTATAGTTTGTCTCAACGTTTATCGTCTTAGATTTTGCCAGCAATCATCTCAACAGTCGAGTGACAAGGCAAGGGCGGGCCAATGAGGTTTGTATCGGGTGTATGATGGCTCCATTAATTTTATAATTGCCGGCAAAAGCTAAGACGATGTACTTTAATACAAATTATACAAAAAAGTTGACAAAACGTGGCGAAGCATACCTTTAAGCACAGTGCCGGTTTTAGCACTACCAGCAGCCTGGGCGAGATTTCTACGGCGACCCCTAACTTCAATTTAAACAAATCCGAAACAAAGGCAAAGGATGTAATGGAACAACCATTTATCAAAAGAAATAACCATTTATTTGAAAAAACTTTACTTTTCTAGCCTTTCTATCATTTTAAACAATAATTTCAACCTACAAGCCAACTTTAATCTAGTTTGGGCATGTAAAGACCATAAGAAAGGGGCCCACATGTGATCGTATGACATAATGACGACTAATTATAGAAATGGCGTCTGTAGACACGGTCAGACGCGGTTTTATGCGAAGCTAACACACCATTTTAGTCACAGATTGTTTCCATAGAGTCCCTACACAAATTTTGACATAATATGTACATCTAAACAAATACTAGAGTTTGATCAGCCATCCTTTGCCGTTATGTCATAATGGGTGACGTATTCTGCTATTTTACGTATGTCTTATATTAGGTACCTGAATGCTATTATACACTTAACCTCATAATTATAATCGATGACATCATTTCAAGAATTGTTTTCAAAATATGACAACTGTACTGTCAAAAGTACCAGATGAAATTAATGTTGACCTTAGATAAGAAATACGTTAATGACGTCATAATTCTGTCTCTTCCATTTCATGAATGAGAGAGCAAGCTGGACAATCTATGACGTAACGGCAAAGGATGGCTAAACAAACTCTATCTTCAGTTTCCAAACGCTGCAAGCTGGCAGCATCGCTTGTTGTTATTCACTGCCCGTTTGAATTTACCGTTCAAATTTGACCATTAAGCTCGGCTCATAAAAGTTATTTCTTGAAAAGATAAGATTCTCTCAATTTGTTATTTAAAATTCCCGCTGAATTTTATAGTTCCTGTGGCCAAACATCAGTTGGCGGATAAAACAGTAGTCACTGCTGACAAAGAGTTACAATTCTCGGTTGAGGTATATTATATGTACTTTGGTAGGTGAAGTATATCGTTCATCATTAGCTAAAGTTAATTATTAATTAATCAATTAATTGTTATTTTTTGGAACAACGAAAATTTAAAATTTCACGTTACAAAATCCCTCGCATTATTTGTTTTTATTTCCTCATTTTAATAAAAGAAAAGACGGATAAAATGCAGTAATTCTTTTGTTATATTCCCTATACCTGTAGATTATCTATAATATACCCATATCGTTAACTCATTCATTCGCTTCATTGATCGTTTCTTTTATACAACGTTCACTTATACATCTCTTAATTATTTATTTGCATATGTCAGGCACATTCACAAAAATTATTTTCTATAGACACGTCCTACGCCACTGATTAGAGGCTATATACAGTCTGTCAATCGAAAAGAGATGGTATAAAATCTCAAGTAGAAATAAACTTAAAATTATGAAAGTCATCGCGACGAACTTATGGTATTGCTTCAGTCGAAATACCGCCGTGTAAACAATCCAGGAAAGTCGAAGGTGTAGAATTTTAACCCACACACTTGACCCTCCATATTCATGTCACTTCATCAAATCTCAAATCATTCTTTAACTTAAAAATGTGTTGAATACTCAATCACCGGCTGCACTGATTGGGGTGGCCAATGGAAGGTTATAAAATAGTTAGAAAGACCGCACCTAAGGCTGTCGAAATATTGTAATTTTCGTTAAACGTAGATAAAATTATTTATACAGAGTGGCCATAGAAAAATATTATTTTCAAAAATAGTGCAAATATTTTAGATAACTATTAACAAACTTTCGAATAATTATTTCAATATTTTATCATATCATTGAAATTTAAGACTATTTAATTCGAAATCTTTATTAATAATCAGATACCAAAGCCAGACTTGTTCTCTTGTAATGTAAATACTTTTGATTTTTTACTCTATAACCAACGTCTTCCTTCCGTATAGAACGTAAAACCAAGAATTGAATTAATTGAAATTGTTTATTATTTAATAATTCAATGAAACTGTTTGTTATTAAATAATTCAATGTAATTACGTTTATTTTAAAAGTATGTATATATGCTGATGAAGTATACAAGAAGTGGGAATTCAGATGTAGGTATAGGTAATAGATATATTCCCATACATTCAGGACGTCTATTCTTGAACAATGTGTGGCATAGATTTATGGCGAATGATCACATGAGGCGATCGTCGTTACATTCTTGGCCCGTGATCCGATATTATTGATCTCATGAAAATCATACGCTCCGGATCGCATGGTCCGAAATAGAGGAGCAGAGTCGAATGAATTGGCGCTTGCCTAGTAAAGAGGTTTTCTAATGGAAATTTGTATATATTTGTACTTATATAATAAGTATATAATCACTATTTCTCTATGCATTCCGTAATTATTCTGTCAGTTCTCCGTTTATTCTTAAATTCATGTGCATAGAGTTAAAAAAAAAACTTTGTCGTGAGTTTTAGTGGTTTTACTGATTTTCAGTGTTTTTAATCGGTGTTTTATTATGGACATGGAGAACAGTTATTTTTGGCACGTTATGATGGAGCATTTACGGAAGGCAGAGGAAGAAGTACGAATTGACGAAGATAGGGGCTCCAGATTTTTATATGACCATCGCTTGGAAGCATGCCGTTTGTGGGGGCACTTCTTTTGTAAGAAGTGAAACGCGACTGAATCATTTTTATTTAATTCTAATACTAATTGATTCACTAAACACACTTACTTTTTTATTATTGGTAATATAACATAACCTAACAAATATAAAAAGTAATTAATGACAGAAAATTATGACAACCGTACGAAAAAAGAGGCTAAAATAACTAAAAAGTAGATCTTTTTGTATCAAATAATGCTGGCAACAAGGCAATAATTTGGCACCTTCAACATGTACATTGTTTCGCCGATATTCTTTTTCATAAGGGATTTCATATTGGTCTGGATTTATTGGATGCAGCACCGTCTCGGACATTGCTAGGCGACAGTTGAGTCCTCGACTATTATAAATCGTATAATAATCTCGTTATATTAATATATTATATACAGTTGGCAGAAGCAAACGTGAGCCCTGGTGGGCGTGTTCATGTCGCTGTAGTTGTATTTTTGTAGTAACAATTCGATATTTTGAATCGATAACCAAATATCGATACCATAAATGTCAACTGTTAAGAGATAGGGTAAATGTAGGATATATGCCCTAGGAGGATATGTGCCCCAAGCACGTAGTTCGCAAAATATACGCATATGGTCGCTCTTTCTTCGTTCTTGCGGCAGTTTGGGTGATCTGTTGTGCGATATCCATCGTTAGTCAACGCTCGATTACGATTTAGCAAAATATCACTGGAAACAATTAGTAAGGTAAGGTCTTAGTAAATTCTGATCATGCATGACTACTGAAATATTAGTTTTCTGAAGAATTACAACATTCTATCTAGCGGATCTTTCGTCTCCAATGTTGATATAAGTTGGGAATTGGTTTTCTAGTTTCGAATTAGTAGAAAAGATCATTTATATCAAGAAAATTCGCTAGGGCATATATCCCATACGAAATAACACTCGGAGGATTTATGACTCAGTGAAGCAGAGGACATATGCCCTTCAATTTGAAACGAATCCCTACTGATGATTCAATTTCTTCAGATGCCAATAATATATATTAGAAAGCAGAATGTCAAACCACGTGTTTTGTGGTCTGAACAGAACTTGAGGGAAATCGAAAATGTGAAATCTGGAAATTTGGGCATCAATGAATCTAGTAGGAGATTTAATATACCTTCTAGAACTCTCAGAAGAAGATTGACTTCTGATAACTCCAAACTAGGAAAGCCTCCTGCTCTTGGAGTATCAAACGAAATTCGTTTAGTAAATCATATTAAAAGATTACAGCAGACAGGATTCGCTCCTACAAGAACAACTGTCAGATCAATTGCTTTCAGTTTTGCTAAGAAACTACGTCTAGGAAACGTATTCTCACAGCGAGGCGAAATTACAAAAACAGCAGGGATGCATTGGTTCTATTCATTTACGGAAAGGCACCTGGAACTTTCCATAAGAAAAAGTGAAGGATTATCACTTGCCAGAGCAAAGGGAATGAATAGAGCAGAACTCTAGAGAAGTATGACCTGGTGCAGAAACCATGGGCCATCTTCAATATGGATGAGAGTGGCATACAAATAAATAATAAACCAGATAAAGTAGTGGCTATGAAAGGAAGCAAGTGTGTTCATGTTCTCACTTCCAAAGAAAGGGGGAAAACGTGTCCTTGATAGCATGTGCAAGTGCTGAAGGAAATTTTTTACCACCTGTTTTGATTTTAAAAGGTGTTCGAAAAAATCTGATGACCTTGGAAGGAATGCCTGCTGGATCTGAAAGGAAAAGAAGATGAAGAGAACGTACCTACATGTTCGAGTAGAGCTAAAATGGTGAAAAAAAAGAAAATTAATAAAAACTCTGATTTATGAAATCAAACAATTTTATTTTGTTAAATCTACATTATTTAAACTTAAAGTGACTCGTCACTTCAAGTTTAAATATATAATGTAGATTTAACAAAATAAAATTGTTTGATTTCATAACTTACTATGGATCTACATCAAGTAAAAGCCTCATCTATTCAATTCAAAAACTCTGATATTAAACGAATCAAACCCTTAAAAAAATGATGACAGCTCATCAGGTGAA
>CAJUYI010009214.1:0-10213 GCA_910591695.1 Galerucella pusilla | reverse complement strand
CTGTTGCCAAATTTCAGCATTCCGGCCTTGTATTGTAGATGGCCATGGTCATACCGAGCGTACCTATAGGCAACCCATAATACATCAAACATAATAGTGTTGCCCAAAGATACCTACAATAGTCAATAATAACTTATTGTAAGTGGTTAGGTCCGGTGAACATTTTTGGCCTCAGCTTGCTCAAGGCTTTCAGTACTTGCTCTTCTTCAAATTGACAAACATTAATACAACTTTTAACAGTTTCATCAGTAATAGATAAATTACATAGTGACACAAAATATTCGTTTTAGATCATTTTTTAACATTAAGAATTTCTCGTTTTTCAGAAACTTTACAAAACCCGCAGAAAAACATTTGGCCCTCACTCTGCTCTACATTCAAAAGTGCAATCCCGATATGGCACAAAAGCATCTGGACAAGATAACCCGTGATAATTTGTGTCTGCTAATTTTGGACAATTACGAGCTACTTTTCGAAAGTACGTTTACACCGCAGAATAAAAACAGAGGCGTTACTACGTTTTCCGAATTGACCATTTTGCTGATCACCATTTGTCCTGAATTACTCTCGTCGCTTTTGGTAAATCTCATGATGGAAAAGAAAGTTATCACTTTGAATAAACTTATCAAGGTACGAACTTTTTAAGTTAGAACTTCTTTAGGCGCGTTGGGCACTTCATAGATTTTTCCCTACCGTCACGATTTTATACAACACACAATACTTTTGGTTATGCAACACTATTTACAATGAAGCGTATATAGTTTTGCATTTCTTAGCAAACATTCATATCTACAATTGACGTAAGATAAAATTTGTGTAATGGAATCATTTGGGCGGAGTACGATACGATAAAAATTTTTAAGGGGCTTGATGTATAGAACGGATTTTTGTTTATATTTTCATCCTATACAGGGTATTTCCAAAGTAATATGAATTATTGTTGTTATTTTTATCAATTCATAGAAATTACAAGTACCTTTATTCGGACTATTCCTATTATTTCTTACATACTGTTACGTCGGCCCTGTACAATAATATGTAGAGGTCCATAAAGAAAAAAACACATGGAATAATCTAGAACTGTCATCGTAAAGTCTAGAAATGTCATTGAAAAGTCGAGAACTGTCTGGAACAGGTGAAAAGTATAAAATGCGGGACAATTGACATTAGTTAGTTTTAGAAAATGAGTTCTGTTCTGATAGCACAGATTATAAAGAAAACATATACGAATCCCGGTAAAACATTAAACGATTTTAAGCTCCGTCGTCAATAACCTTGGACGTTTAACTCGGTATGGCCGCGATGTTGCCAGTTTAAAATATTTTCTGAATCTCTTACCAAATTGCACTGTTGACTCGGGTACAATAACTATTTCTATTGCCGGACCTAGTTTTTTTTGGAAGTTTCCACTAAATCTATAAAACTGCGCCATGAATTAAAACAATAATCACAATCGAATATATATTTACGTGTTTATTTAATACCTATATGTACATTCCTATGATTTGTTATAAATAGTCATTACTCTTGGGAGATTAATTAATAAATACATTTTTAAATAACACAAATAATCCGCCGTGATGTTTATTCATTTTATAAGAATAATAATCTATACCACTAAATTTTTATATTTAATATTACCACAACGCACAATCGATTAGTCAAATAACACAATTAATATCGCCGATTGAACACCTTCAATCAATGAAGCAAACAAAAATGGCGTTATGAATTTTGAGCATGCCCGAACGGAGTCGACATAAGATGATGGGCATTTAAATGGGTATGTCCACCCATCTCTCTTTTTTTACTGTTCTCTGTCAAGCTTTCGTATCTGTTATCTTTATAATCTGTGGTTTTGTTGTGTTTTTCAATTATTATCATCCATCACTTGAATGACAGCCACGAATTGCACAAGTTTTTGGCGCCATAATAATAAATGTAATTTTGTAAACAAATTTTATCGTTCAAAACACACAAAAATATGTAAATAATCAAATAGCTTACAACGAAGAAATTTCTATGGTAATCAATAAAATCACATGTCATTGACAGATAACGGGCTTAAAATGACAACTGTCAGACATGCGCACTCAGAAAATGAATTGTAAAATAGCACAAGCTTCGTTTCTTCTTGGGATGGTGTATTCTGTGAAATTAGTTAGTTTTGTAAAATGAGTTCTGTGTTCTGATAGTGAGACATTCTTTGTATGGTGAAAGTTGTTGAAATAGGAAAAGTTTAAGAAACTAAAAGGAATCATAAAAGTTTATTCTGACGTATTTATTAATTATTTGCGACGATTCTATTCAATATAAGGATATTTTTTCTAGGTATTTTTGGAATATTTACCATCGAGTATAGGTAGTGATAGCAATTCGGCAAGTATGTTACTTCAAAAGACTTTGGAAACCTACTTTGAAAAGTATTTTTCGAAGCCGGAAAATGTCGATTTGAGTAAAATCATTTACGAACGAGGAGCCAGTGAAGCGATGAAACTTCTGGTAAGATCCTATCTTTCGCAGCTACAAATCTTACAAATCAAAGACGAAAGCAACAAAGACGGAAACAGTTTGAAGTAAGCAATATTATATCATCAGAAAAAATATGGGGATAAATTAATTTTTCCTACGATCACTACCCAAAGTAGACTTTTGCACACTCAAATCTAACCGCAAAGTTGATGTTTTCCGCGATCTGTCATAATTGACATTATTTACGCTCGCCTGTTTTCATTTACAATAAACTAAAGAAAGGTAGTAAATAATAGATATATTAAAACAAAATGTAGAGCAGTCCGAATATTTTAGTTGAAATATTAATATTTGAGATATTTCGAACGAAATTAATAAATATTGTTAAAATTGACAATTTTCTTGATCGTTTTTGCAGATTCCTATTTTCATAGTATTGATTTATACGGACAAGTTTACGTAGTAGAAATATAACAGTCAGAAGGTAGGCAATGCATTATACACCTAGATGCAACAGTGATTGCATATTTAAGTAACTACCTACTATTTTGTGAAAATAGTAGACTATGCAATTAATGAAACGTCATTATTTCATTTTTAGTTTATAAAAAAGTTGTCTGTTTATAAATAGCTATTTGAAAAATGGATAGTGACAGTGAATTTTCAAGCACACCTCCAGATATAGCAGATTTTGCTAAAAATATGACTCTTAATCTTCTGCCAACTAAATCCAGAGGTAAATATTGCTGACTTATTTTGGCGAAAAATCCAAAACTCTAAAATCTTCCACCTTGTGGTCACAATATTCGATGCTTCGAAGCACTTTGCAAGTAAAAAATGATATTAACATCAGTAAATACACTAAACTGATTGCATTTTTGAAGTTAGAAGCAGTGGGTTATAAAGCAAAGAAGTCACAAACATTCTCAATAAATAAAAATAATAAGTAATTGTTACATGTTTTCAACATCACATTCTAATAAAGTGTACTTTTCATGTTTTTTTTTTAATTATTTGTTTGAAAATAAGGTGATCGTAGAAAAAATCTTGTGTGCAGTTCGAGCAGAAAGTGCGTTGCCGCTTTCGGCAGATTGCCCGCGCGACGCGTCAAGGGGCAAAGTATCACTATCCGCTCTTAATACACAAATAGCTATTTTGTTTGTTTATATTTCAGCCGAACCAGAAACGACGAAAAGGACATATTCGAAGACGAAAACGACGACACAAAAAAAGATCGACACCAAGAAAAATTGGGCTACAACAGAATAAACAAAACCTATTTCGAAGAACAAGAAAAGAAACCCAAAGACTGCTATTTATTTTCGAGTTTGCGTTGGGAATATTTGGATAAGATGCCCCCATTTCAAATTGAAATAAATTCCAAACTATACGAGGCTTGTATCGAAAATTATCCGATTAAGGAACAATGGTCGGTGAATGAAGAGGCTGATATCATTTTGAGAAAATTGCAAGCTTTACTTTGTAGTCAAGTCGTACCTAAACAAGTTTTAACTGAAGTACGTCGATGAAAAATATTTACTCTCTTTTCTAAAGCACTTTTTTTTTCTCAGGTAAATGGTTATTTGTCGGTCAATGAAAATTTAAGAGGGAATGTCAGTTTGCAGTCTATATCGATGTTAACGAACGACGCCATTTTGTTATTGATCGATAATTGTCCTCAGTGTCTTCTGCAGTTTGGCAAGGTCGGTATAAGTCAATTACTAGACAACTAAGGCAATACGTAGACTAATTCACAGATAACCTACTCACTGACACGAAGCAGCGTTGAACGAATCCAAATGTGTCAGAAAAGTAGTTTCCGCGCACGCGCTCTTGCCAAGTATTGCGTTCACGTATTAATAATTGCCTTAAGTGTCTAATAACACATTCACCATATTTGCCTAATTTGAGCTTGAGTGATTGCTTGTAGATACGTTGATATTGAATTTATTCGTTTCTAGGATAGATTCGTTAGGACGGACGAATGGAAATTTTTAATAGCGACCGTTCAACGACGCATTTTGAAGCTAGCCCAAAACGAGAAATTAAAACGAGTGTGCTTCTTTCATAAGAAAATTTTGAAAGGTATGTTAATACATTTTTCTAAAGTCTTTTACAGCACGTGGAGGACTCTTGAGTGACTCTCGACTCATGTCATATTCTAGTTAGTTTGGTTCTTCTACATCTTCTAGTAAATTACAATTGCCTGCTATCGTATAGGACATCCAGCCAGAGTTGTATTTTCATTTTATTTTTGTTCTTTGTGAAGATTGCACTTAATGTACGCCTCTGGTTTGTTTACGCTTCAACGGAAGTCGGCCAAATTGAGAAGCCACTTTGGTCGATGATTCTTTATACTGTTATGTTCTCTCCGCTCTCTTTTACCTCCATACATGGAAAAACTTAATCCTCGATTCCTAATAAAAAAGGAACCGACTTCATTAAGGTTATAAGATATGTAACTGAGTTGATCCTACACTCTGTACCGCAGTGAATATTTTATTATTTATAAAATATTACCGAGCTTATTTACTCTTTTTACCTTGCAAGACTAATTTAATACGAGTGCTTCATTCCTACCCAATTAATATCCTAATAATCAATTTTCTTTCAGATATTCTAACGTACGTAGCTTCAAACATGTCTCTGGATCAACTAATACTCGTTTTCCCCCAACGTTTTAGTACCAACAACCAAGAATCCAATCAAAAAGTCACCAACGATTTATATAAACCTGAAATCGTAACGTCTGATGATGATACGGATATTTTAAAAGAAATCCAAAATTACGAACCTTACGTTGTTGTATGCAAAGAAACTATGCACGCCAATCAAATACATAAATTGATAACCACTACGGGACAACAGTTGTTATGCACGCTTAATTTGTGAGATATTTCTCGATAGAACGTTCCATTTAGATAAAGGAAAATTAATTTACACATTTATTGAAGATACATTTATAGGGTAGACTGATTGTGACGATTTCTAGTCAAATAATTGAAATATGGCAAGCGCCATTACTTAAGATATACTTGGGCAAGTTTATCTGAAGCCGTGAAAGAAATGCAGTCGAAAATATTCCACATTGCCACGTTTAACTATGGAAAAGCTAAAGTGCTAAGTATGTAGTGATAATATTAACAATATGATCAAACGTTAAATCTTTAATGTACTTGTTTCCTTGGATTTTTTCTTTCAGCATTATTTCTCCAATTTATGAATATTAAAAGATGTACACTTTTCCAAATTTGTTATGGGCTTCTTCAAGCTCTGGAAGCGTTGTACGAAAAACGTAATTACCACACCCTCCGAATTTCATAATTTGTGTCTTATTGGCCAGCGCGTGCGTGTGTTCTTCCCTCTCACTTCGTCAATTGACTGATATTGATTTATCCAGTGGCCTTGGTATTGTCAGTGACCTTGGTATTGTCAGTGACCTTTGTATTTTCAATTTTACTTGGTAAAATGGGTACCGTACGCCATTTGTACGCTCATGACAGATATGCGCCATGTTTCCTCGCCTCTTACCGATGCCCCGTAGCTTCAGATAAACTTGCCAAACTATATTTTTAACTATGAGCACGTAACTGCTGTGTGGAAAACTGGCAAACATGTTTTATGTCTGTCAGGCAATGATTTCCGCAGTCACAATGAAAATAAAAATATTATTAGGGCTGATAATAACACGTCATTGAATTATTCACAACAACCCAATCTAATTTATGTCTTTCGTAATCATTTTATTCCAGAGTTTTAAATATATTGAGATTATTTATGGTAAATTAAATGAAAAAAAATTACACTGCGCTTGATAAATTTTATTTATATTAAATATTATTAGACTTGTTGAAAAATATGGTTAAATTACTGTATATTTTTTATTGCCGTTTTAGACTTTTTCATTATTGTGATATTAATTTTAAAGATTAAATTATAGGTTATAAATGTTTAAGCGAATGTGTCTTATTTCAATACCAACTATTCCCTGAGAGTTACATGCCCCATCCTTAACATTTTATCATATTCAACAAGGTCCAGAATGTATGACGATGAGGAGAGTCTACCTTTAGAAACAAAAGTGATTGATACATTCAATAAGTACCGAATACTGGCAAAATCCTTCAATCTTCCTTAGACTTTTGAGTTACAACTTTTATGACAGTAAAGCATACCTCTCCATAGAGTTTGTAATTCTTTACTTCACCTACAATTTTTTTGTCAAAAAACAACTCAACAATGTTCTTAAATGCATTACTATGATGGGGGACTACCTCAAATACCATGAAAACTAAAAAAAACTAACTATTATAATAAGTAATTTAGCCTAACTATTTCCCTCACTCATTTATTATGGTAAGTTTTTAAAACAATTTTTTAATTATGCAAAAGGATATGAAAAAAATTTATTCTATGGTAGGTATTCAATTTCAATGTACAGGATTTTTACATATAGGAAAATATCAAAGATCTTAAAAATGTATGGTAAATAATTTTTAATGTACAATATAATACACTTAATACAAAGGAAATAATTTACAATATATAGTGTGCTTTAAAAGAAGTTATATACAAATTGAAAGAAAGTTCAATTTATTAAGGTCTTTATACGTTTCTATACATACCTATCTTCCAATCTGTCACAAAATAAATTTTTATAAGGATTTGTGACTTCATGGGGTAATATATTTGCAACTGGAGATTCCCAAGTACCTGGTGCTCAATTTCTATATTTTCAAAATTCTAGCTTTTGGAAGTAACATTGCAGTACCTATTATAAGAATAGCAATCATTTGGTTAGAATCGTAGGATCTTTTCATTATGAATTTTCTATTGGGTACTACTTATCATTCTGCAGTTTTTTTGGTTTGAAAAGTGCAAACATCTGAAAACCATATTTATTACTCTATGCTGAAAACTCAGTTTAAAACAATATTTTGATTGATAATTGATCGACAGCTGACAGTAACATAATAATAAGCAAAATGGCCGCCCCGCAGCGGAGAGTGCCGGAACTAAAAATTGATATAGTAGAAGCCATCTTAGCTGGTTCTGGCGGAACCTATTTTTACCTGACACTATTTGTCATCTCTCGGTTGATAAATAGGTTAGAAGACAAAATGTCCGGTCCGGCTCTAGTTTTAAAGTTATTTATGTAATCGTCATGGATTTCAATGCTGTGATCTAAAAACTTATAATATAATATTTCGGAAGTTAATATTGTGCCTACTAAAAACTTAATAACTTTTTCTGTGAATAGTGAATGGATTAAAAGATTCGTTTAGAAAGAGTAATGGTAACTTCAAATAAGGTAGGAAATTAAAAATCTTATTTATATATCCATCGCATGAAGAATATGTTCACTATAAACATGCACTATTATAAAAAAATATTTCATATGGTTAAATAACTGGACAAACAATTATGAATTAGATACAGTACGAGAAAATATGTAATGACTTCAATGTTTTGTACACCTAATATGATCGGTTGATGTGACTAAAAATTTCGTTTTTCAACTTTCTTTCCACTTGTATACCACTTTTACGTACCTATAATTTTAACCTACTCTATACAGTACATTCATATAAAATAAAAAATTAGCAAACATTGGTTTTAAATTTTTTTTAAATATTTGAAAAAAATTATTTTAAAATATTTTTAGTGTATAAACATACTTATTTATGTACAATATTTTTTTTATAGAAATTACATTCTTATATTTTCATCCTGCGTTCGTTATTTGCGTCTAATCAATCTTTTATGGTTCGTATATTACATCTGGAGTATGTTTTATCTATGATCCTGAACTGTTCGGTAATTCCGCTCAGATCAGTCCGATATAAATCTGTTTGCTCGGAATATTTTGACAGATTGTTTATCTTTTATCTATCATGTTATGAGGTTTGGGTAAACTATCCCTCAGGATATAGCCCAAAAAAGGAAGAAGAAGATGTTATGAGGTTATGTTGTAGTCACTTCTGTCATAAGACATTAGATAAATCTCGATGAAGTGATTGTTGACCATGAATGGCGACCAAAATTGCGTCAGGGGTAGACATAGTCGTGAGTAATCAAAAATAAAATCTAAAACACTAAAAATCAAGAAAAAAATCGTATTCTGTAGATAAAAGAGTCAGGTAAGGTTAATAGCAATTTTCGCAGATTAATCTGTGATCGCGTGGCCAAAAATCCTGTGCGACGCAAATAACGAACGTAGCTATAGTAAGGCACTTGCTTGCTACGCCATGAGACAAAAATTTGGTAGAACAATCTAAAGTTTTGAACAATTCATGTCGATCTACAATATTTTTCAATACCAGCCGTAAAAAGGTTGATGCCCGAAAGTTTTCGGCGCTTGATGCGTGTGGTAACCGTGAATGCCGTGCTGCATGCCGCTCTGCGCAAAACTTCCCAAACCTTGTGATAAAGGTTGTCCCAATTGACCCAAACTACCGGGAATGCTTTGATTCGGTAAAGTGGGGCTGATATTTCTTATTTGATGCGGAGACGACATGTGCCATTGCGTAGGTAAATGGTGGTCCGTGTTCGATTCTGTACACGATGCGTCGTTACTGTTGCTATTTCCTGAAAGAAAAAAAATATTTTTTAATTACCTTATATTAATATATTTGAGGTATTTTTGCGAATAGATAAATAAATAGAAGTAAAAGTGTAAGTATTTACTATTATTGCAATATCAATAAGAAATCTACCGGTTTTAATTATATTATACGTTTTGGTCTGGTGAGTGTCGTTCTCGGTTGAATGAATAGACCTTTTTTTCATCAACAGCTGGTCATTGATGATGGACGTAATTTAGACGTTGTATAATGTTTTTCTGAGTTTTTTTTCGATTTTGTCATTTTTTTTTATTTTGAGAAATCAAACGGTTCGTTGAATGCGGTTGTCCTACTATTCAATATTGTCTAGCTCTGACCTGAAATATATTATGATTCGAACTTTTCGGATGAAAATGCTAACCGAAAAGGCGAAGGTGCTATGATCATCCAGATCCCAGAAAAATTTCACTTCTTATTGTCGAGTGTATTCTTTGATCTTGCTTAGGCCAAGTGCGTGAAGAAATCGCGAAGAGGCTGGCAATGGCAACATTTTCGGCTACGATTACTACCAGTGGCGGCTCGTGAACTTTTTAAGAGAGGAGGCTGGACACATAAATATACTCTACTCAGCCAGTTAATTTAACCTCTGCGCAGCGAGCGTACTAGCTACTTCAGTGACAAAATTAATTGTTGCCCAGCAAAAACCAACGTCGAGGTATAGAATTTCTCTTGCCAAAATTTTTTTTTCGTTCTCATAATATAGGCATGATTGATTTGATATAATTATATAAGATACAGAGATTCTAAATAGATCACTTATTTTTATTTAACATGTGTGATTACATTTATTTCAGTAAAAATATAAGCACAAAATTTAACCATCCGCCATCTTATCTCAAACACCAATCAGAAGAGAGTGACGTCGTACTTTCGCAAACATCTGTTTTAAATTTCCTTTGTTGTTTGTTGGCATTGCTTGGTTCATATGTCAAGTGTTTGATGTTTGACTCATAGAGAAATATAATGGTTTGACTTTGACGATTTTACCACAGGACACAGATCATAGATAACCTATCGACACAGATCTCCTATAAATGGTATTTACGAATTGATGATGTCATAGACATCTATTCTATTCTATTCTAGCGTTTTGGCGCATAATTTGAAATGTGTTTTTT
>CAJUYI010009213.1:0-10213 GCA_910591695.1 Galerucella pusilla | reverse complement strand
GAATCTTTAGAGAAAACAGGCTAGTATGAACTAGTAGGAGGAAAGGGAAAATTGTTTTGAATAATGGTCCGTGTTTGTATATCTATTATGACTTCCCAAGGTCAATTAAAAATCTTTTAAAATTAATTATTTCCGTCTATATACCAAAAATGGTGGGATCCAACTTTTTTGATCATCCATATTGCAACAGGCACAGTAATTGAATAAAAATGATTACATCAAAAATTTTACGAGTACATAATGACTTATAAGAACTCCAAAAAAGTATTATTCATGACACGTCTCTGATTCACTTATGCATATTGTAGGCGTGAATTGTCAGTACGAGTCTAAATTGTTAAAAGGCATTCGAAAAAAAAATGCAAATAAACGCCATGAGGATAATGAACCTTGTGTAATTCTCATTATTTATATTTCAATTGAAATGTAAGTTAAGTAGTACGCAGTAATGTCATACGAGGTTGAAATAGATTGAGAGATTCTTGAAAACACAACTTTTTTATAATAAAGAATTTTGTTGTAGATAAAACTAAATGTTATGTAACGTAGAATGCATTAAAATAATTTATCTTCAAGCTTTCTTATTATTAAATACATTTTGACGAAATTTGATATTTCTACCGGGGTATGACCCATTAGATAACCTGTAACTTGTAGGCTTTGTACCCATTTTTGTATTTGCCCTCGAACTACCTTGTTAATTCCCAGAAATACCGTTATCTTCCGGCACCCACACTAATCTTACTTTAATGTGGTCTGCTAGTTCATTTAGTTCTTTCTGGCATTCTTCTACCAGTCTGGATGTTACCTTGCGGCTTTTTAAAGAGGCTGCCTGGCTGTCAGTTAATATGTTTTTCCTATGAGTGTCAGTCCTATGTTTGTTAATTCTGACACATTCTAGGATAGCATAAATCTATGCCTGAAATACAGAGGTATGTAAGTTCTGTTCTGTTCTGTATTTTGGAAATCATTCGCTGCAGGGACTGATTTTTAGTCGCTAAAACGCATTTTTTTAAATAATAACAGAAAATTGCAGAATTCCTTGGAAAACTAAATTAAATAATACGATTTCTTTCCATACATTGTAATATTATTAAGTGTTTTTCAGTAAAAAGTTTCAAATGAAGGTCACGACCCCTGGCAACCACGGAGTTGGTAATTTGGTCCCCAAAGATGACGTCGCGAAATTTCAAAAGGTTGGCTGACAGGTATAAATTCCCTACGAGTAATTTCGTCCCCGCAATCAGGTATATGCTTTCGGTTCAAAGAAGAAATAAAATCAAAACATGAAAATAGTTTAAAGGTTTTAATTTTAACTCTATGGCATGAACATATAAATAATTTTTACACAAATGAGAATTTCAAAATTTTACACATTTAAATGAAATACATGTTAAAAAATGAGTTCTATCTATTTCAGAGTTTTTGTATTTTTCTATAAGGTTTTTAATAAATTTTTGACGATTTCTAATTTTAGGGACTCTTACATAATGTTTCAAATGACAACTTTGCAACTTGATATAAGTTTCGATTTGGAATTCATTTAATTTCTCAAGAAATGTTATTATATTTGGATATTCTTTGTAAAAGTTCTGTGAAAAGCTTCGCAAGCGTTTGTTGTTCGCGTGAGATCAGACGAATTTTTGGCCCAAATTGTCGGTGGAAAAAGAGATTCTTCATCAACATAATTCTCGATTAGATAATCAGCGTACTCCTCCAATCTCATGTCATTTGGTCTATTTTCGAATAGTTCGAACGCAACGCAATCACCCACTTCATTAGGATCTAAATAAGTAAGACCAAAAGTCAAGTGCAACCACCGACCAATATCACTGCTCGCATCGTTATATTCCACAACTAGACCGATAGTTTTAATTTTCCGGAACCATGCCTGGGCGAGATGAAATCTGCATCCGATGATTTGGGTGGAAGGCCAGACTTTTCGAACGGCTTTATGTATGGCCATTTCAAAATCACACACTATTTCCTTAAAATCGAAGTTAATGTTTCCGATTTTTTATTGGGTAGAAGGCATACCATTAAAGGTATGTAATGTCCGTGTAGAAAACCGCGAATTGTAAACATTTGTGTGAAATATTTGGCACAATAATCAAATGTGCCGTCGACGTAGATTCGTTGCGTTTTCCCCAGAGCTTCAAGATTTGAAAGACACGTAAACACAATGATATTATTTAACACACAATTAATAAAAAGGAATTGTTCATCACGCGAAATTTTTACGTCAATCGAATTCAAAATTTCATGTACATCGTTAATATTTTTCGGTATAAACTTACGTCGACTATTATACATATTCTTCCTAACGTACTCGACGTCCCTGGTTGTTAGTGTCGCTGGTAAATTTTCTTTCAATGCCATACGTATAATTTTTGACGGTTTTTCAGAAATATCGTCAACAGCTTTTCTCTTGCAAACTGCAAAAACTGTTTGCCTATTTAACGTTGAAATATCCGCAAGATGGCAGTGTTCGGATGAAGTTTTAGTCACGAATATTGCACTTGATACACCTAATGTATAGATACAGGCCTTACATTTTCTGTTGGTACATTTCCAACAAGTTTCTTCTGAAGTTTTCAGTTTTTTGTGGAAATTAAACTTGTAACCGTTAACTACAAGTAAATCCTTGCCACGATTACTTTTAATAATTTTCACCTCCATAATTTGCTTTCTCACAACAATTCACACGTACTCAAACTAAGTAATAATTCAAATGATTGCAAATTATAATAATATAAGGGTTTAATATCCGTCTAAACTACCTGTTATTACTAAAAATTTACAAGAAGCAGAAATAATTATATTTTAGTTTGGGGGCGAAATTACCAGCCGGATTATCGAAGTGCCTGGCTACCAAAGGATTAACACAGGTAGCGGGGACCAAATTACCCATCCCCGGCAACCATCTTGGAAACCTTAAAATAACGTCCAGTATTTTGTTTTGATCACGAATAGTTTCCGAGATACAGCACTTCACCTCCTTATCAGGCCACCGGATACATTTAACATTAAAATTGGGTGACATTATCGACCTTTTTAATTTCTTCTTCAAATTTATATGTATATCACTGATAGATACAGTTTTGCTTGTTTTTTTTGCACACTCACACTATATTTTCAATATTCTATTTTACTTTTGAAATGACCTTTAGAAATAGAACAAAAAAGATGTACACGAGATCATAATACCTATATCAGTTGCTTGGATATTCATTTCCATCTAGAAATTTGATAAGCGTGTTACGAAATTCACACCTCTATGAAATCATTTGCTGGAACTCCTTCTCTTTCCGAGTAGTGCCGATTTCAAACAACAGATACATTGAATTTAATTTTATATAAGAATCTCTACTAGAACTATTAATTACTTAATAATAATGTACAGATGCCTAATAAAAATGGAGATAAAATAGTACGAATAACAGTAAATTAAAGTGCACGGATAATTTTTTACTATTTTTACTTTAATCTTACATTAAGATTAAATGTATATCTGAGTATTCACTAATTTCACCAATAGGAAAAATGTCTCAGTCTTCCCGATAAATAAATTGCTACTGGAGATGTATCTAGAGTAAGAAATTGAATTGTCGATGATTTATTACAAGCTTAAGGCAATTTTTTTGGATCCTGCATGTTCCACTTTGAACATTGAAACTATAAAATCAAATGTATATGATATTGTCATCCGTCTGAGAGCCTGGACTGCTGAAAACACATTAATACATCAACCTCAGTAAAGGAAATGCTAAGAATGCGATTACAGCGACATTCCCTTATAGCTAATCACAAACCAAAATTCTATATTGACAAAAAACCTGTGACGTTTCAACAGGTACTGAAGACGATAAACTTTCGACACCTGGTCCATCCGGTGCGACGCGAGTGGCTAAGCTACGAAATGGACAAAGAACACGCAAAAATCTACGAAATCACCAATATCCCCAACTCCAAATGATCTCACTATTACACATTTCTATATTTTAGCTTTTCATTCCTGTACAACTAGTAAAAATATGCATATTATGATAAATTATTCTTACATGAGATTATCTATTCATACATTATTATAACATGAAGGAACATAACATTACCTTTATAAATATTTGTCACATAATGACGTAACTATTTATTGGTTATGCAAAAACCAGATTGGAATATTTATTATTATGAATTATTAAAAAGTGTGTATACATGTTTGGAATTCTATGAAGTAAGTGATGCAAGCAAATAGGTCAGAAATGTATAAAGTATAATATCAGCTGTATATCTAACAATGTGTAACATACGTGCATATTTTATGTGGATTGATATATAAAATAGTGATATCAGTTTAACTATTACTTCCAACTATAAAAACTTGCTAAAGAATTGAAAGAGTTCAAATCACATTTGGATAATTTGCGGAGTTTGTATATGCAACTTAATGTAGTCGTAGTGCGATGGACCTTTAAGATAAGATAAGATAAATATGGGGCTTATGTGCTTCTAGAAGCATCTCCACTAAGATCTTTGCAGGTCTATTGAGTGTGCCCTCATTATTCTAGAGTTCCTTGTCTAGGCCTGTCCTTATTACTAAACTTAGAATAGCAAACCTATAAGGTCCTCCATATAATTGGAGGGTTGTAGTTTTTCCTCCTCCATAATTGAGAGCCTCAGCCTAGTCGGGCCTTCGAAGTAGCACAGTATGTGTACTGAGGCTTCCTCCTCTCACGGGCAAAATCTGCATATGGTTGTGTCAGTCAATCCGATGATATTCATATGTTTGTTAAGTCTACAATGTTCAACCAGGATCCTAATGGTGAGGGTTCCCTGATGAACTCTTTGGCCTGCCTCATTTCTGGCGCCTTGTTCCACCATTCCAGAGACTGCTTTTTTGTCCAAGTACTTTGTTATGCCACAGAAAGGCTCTTGCCCTTTCACGGGCTAGTGAGTCTGCCTCTTCATTTCCATTGTTATGGGTTGAGAGGATCTTTAGATGGAGCAGGTAGCAGAATAAGAAGGGACAGAACAAAGTGGCTGGATGCAGTGAAAGTACAGAACTGGCAAAACGAAGTATTTGGTAGAAGAAAATGAAGAGAAAAGGTGAAATAAATTGAAGCTATGAGTTACTGAGTGCCTGCATAATCAAGATGTTTAGGGTGAAGAACAAAGAAATGGAAATACAGAAATACAGTCGAATAACATTAACATACTCGACAGTTGTGGGAACATTAAATTGTCTTGGTCTAGATCTTAGGACAAAGTTGAGTAATTATTCCATTATTAGGTATGTGTAAGACTGAAAGTGTGTAAAAATAAATAAGAAATATTCTTGGCAAGGTAAGCGAGAAGATGACAGGGTGAAATTTAGCATTCTTTTTTCTATTAAATAAACTGTAAATATTCCTTGTCAAGAACAAAATTTCTCTTTTATTTTTTCTAAAATCAAAATATAAACCAAAGAAGGAAAGTAAAGCAAAAGTAAACCCCCTAGAGGCGTGAGTTTTGACTTTCATTAAACGTAAATCATTGATCCAAAAAATATCAAGTGAAATGGAAAATTATGTCGAATAATCTGTTTTAAGTGGCTTCCCTGATGGGAACACTCTCTAATAAAAAAATATTAGTCACGTTCTCTTTACACTTCATCTCGTGACATACTATAAGCAATGGGGTGTGGCCTCCTTTTGTTTATGTTTTTTTTCACTACATTTATACACACTATTTAATAATAGATTCGTTTCAATAATTGATAGCTAACAGAATTAATCTATTCATCTCCGAAGTTAATAATGGGATAGTTGTTAACATTTAAATGACAAATTAATGAAATTTTAACAGGTTTAACTAAGCGACAGGTTAGCATTGAAGAATATACAAATTGATAATAATTGATATTTATTATTTGTATCTAAACATTCATAACTTATAATTTTTGCAATATGGTTTATGGAAATTTTAATACAGAATCTATCATGACAGCTGTTAAAATCAAGGGAGGATTTAAGGGGGGCCCCACCCTGGGCGACCTTGGGAAGCTGGCGTCGAAGAAATACTTGGCGATGACCAGGAAAAACCTACTTTTAACAGTAGGATTTCTGACTGGCCACTGTCAACTAAGGAAACACCTCCATACTATGGGGCTAGTGGACACTCCTCTATGCTGGATGTGATGAAACTGTCAGACATGTCTTATGCGAGTGTCCGGAGTTATCGTCAATAAGAGAGTGTGTGTTCGGTGAGTCTTGGCCTACACCTGCCGATATAAAGGAGATGTCTCCTAGTGACCTGTCCACCTTCCTGGGAAGTACAGGATGGACGATGACCTAGGAGGACAACTCCTCGGGAGGGTGTACTATGGGTCACATGTGGTAAGTGCTGTGAGCCTACACTCACCCTCCCTACTTTACAGATATATCATCTCCTCAGAGAAGAAATGCGCTCATGTCCCAAGAAAACAGAATATATCTAATAAATGTGTGAGACCAGATGAGTGGAAAGACATGGAGCGGTTTTGACATACATTCTTGAAATATCGCAATAGATGTCTGAACGATCAAGGAAACAGAAGAAGTACTACACCTCCATTTTCGTTTCTCCAATCTATAACGTCGTCGGTATTTCTCATAAGCTTGGTAATCCTTTCTGATATTTTAGGAATCATGCTGCCCTTATCCCGATCATTACAAGCCAAATAAATGGATATACTTTCTGCAATACAGCTTATTAATACAACCACAGCATGTCTATACGTAAAACTGTCACAGGCTGAGGCCATCGCAGATGAAATTGTTGCAGAAATCACGAACCGCAAGATCGCCGGCCGCCAAACAAATCAGCCGAGCATTCGGGCTCAGTCAGGTGAAGAATATTACCGACTTTAAGTATAACATATTTCTTTTATAGATTATATGATAAGTGGAATGTCATCCAGGTTCACTAGCACAACCATGCAAATAATCTGACAGTTCCAAGATGTAGAGGATGTTTTGCAAGGCCTTGTTTTTTCGCTTTGAAGGGAGAGCTCAAAATTTGACAACAGATGAAAGAAAATAATCCAGTTTCCAGTGACTAGGTACTGCCGAGCAATGGATTGGCTTTAATGCATATCCAACAAGACTTTGCGGCAAAAATGGACGCAAATGAAGTACCATAAACTTTCCTATACCAACTTGAACTTATAGAAATAGACTTGAAGTATAATACTTTAAGTTTATTTCTAACAGTTGTTTTTAATTTTTTGACCTTTTGTCCCTTGGATCCGCCCTTGGTTAAAATAAGCATCGACGAAAACATGAAAACATACTTTTATTCGTATGTATCGTTGCTGGCATTTTCTTAGAAAGTTCCAAGTCAAGTGGGGCTCTCTTTTTGATAACACCTAGATATTAAGCTATCATTGATAAAATCTTATACATTTCCAGGATGTCCAATGAAACTTGAGTTTACAAAAGATTCAGTTTCCTGTAAACAAAGATGCAGTCTTCTTCTGATAAACTGACACCGTCTCGTGGGTTATTATATGGAGGATCGATATCGGATGCGTCTACAAATTCCCAGTCTTTCAAAATTAGTTTGTGGCAATGTTCCATGTAATCTTGCTAAAGGGTTTTTTATAATTTTATTAAGTGCTTCACTCCGGGCAACAACATGTCCACGTTACGTCACAAGCTATTTTGACAACACTGCTGAGGAAAAGCCATGAACAAAGCGTTCAGAGCTTGTTCAGAACACGTGGTACTTAATAGTGAGGTTATGCTGATTTATAATGAAAGATCGTTTTTGAGTTTAGGCTTGCATATTGAATAATAATATTTATTTAATAAAATATTTAGTAATATATAATAGGTTAATAGTTGTTTGTTGTAAGAAAATTATTGATCGTGTTTGAGTTTATTGTTTTTCCTCAGGGGTATTGTCAACTGTCAACTGTCGTGGACTTGCCCTATTGATAGTAGACTCCAAGTCCCTTGTATATATTTGTTAATTATTCATCTTAGTAATCTGAAATCATTTGGTTTATCTGATTCGCTAATAGTGCTCTTTCATTCATACCAGTTTGTTCAGATTAATAGAGTTAGATCTGCTGAATATAAGGCATCGTCAGGCGTTCCACAAGGTTCTATCTTGGGACTCCTATTGTTTAATATATTAATAAATGATATTTCTGAAGTCATCAATATAAATTTTCTTTTTTAAGCAGATGACTTGAAACAATATATTTGTGTGAGGACTGTGAAAACATATCTATTAAATATATGAAAAAATAATCGTAGAAGAAGTTTGATATTCGAATGGTGCATACCCACTCGAGTCACCACATGCGAAACAAATCGTACACGAAGCCTTGGAAAGTGATTCGAAAATGCGGATATTCGATTTTCGTGAAAAATTCATCTAATCTCGTATACGAATTCTAGTCGAGTGATCTCGAAAATACAGCCATAATTTGTACGGGTATACCATAAAAAGGGAATTAGCAATAAGGAGAACATTATTGGGAGGACACTAATGGGAGCACACCTCTTTGAGTTTGAGAAAAAATAATAAATAAAATGTGCATCTAAAATGAAGTGTGAAGATCAATGTAAATGTAGATATTATAATGGAATCATATAAAGTGGATATCAAGGTCATGTTTCTATGTTAATCATTGATTGTACAGATTGGATAGGTAGATTTAATAATATTGCGCTACTGTAAAATAATACATGTAATTATAAATCGTTTAAATAGAATAACTTATTCAAACCATAGCATAACTGAACCAAGGTAAAATAAAAGTAAAATAAATATACATATTATGTTATTTAAAAGTATAAAAATGAAAGAAATATTTATAGTATGTCACAAAATTAACTCTATCGAACCTAATTGTACACTGTTTACAGACCACAGATGCTGAAGCGCCGTTATTCTTCTGCACCTTGAACATGTACTTTGTTTCGACACTGGATATTCTTTTGCATAATGGATTTTAGATTTATCCGGAAGCAAGTTCAACCTTATAAAGCTTTGAAGAAGATCTTGTCAAGAATTAACGACCGTCGTTTGATGTTACTTGGTGTTAAGTATTAAGAAAATTCAATTATATGCTTAAAGTATTCTTTATTTACATTATGTTTAGGTGTAGTATAACCAAAAAAAAATATTTTGAAAAAATAAGATTTTATTTCGAACTCTATTTATAGTCAACGAGAAAAAACAAGCATAGACCATAGAATTTATTGAATAAATAATGAAAGTGGTTGAAATATAATACTTTGTTAAAAATAAAACGATAAACAACAAATGCAAAAAGAGATAATAAAGATTGTGGCGATGGATATTTTGCATTAACAAATACACACAAAACTGGCAAATGTCGTTGTCACTTGTATCAAAACGGGCGGCAATCTGGCTAATCACTAGGCAGCAGAAATGCCAACTTAAATTCTTCTTCTTATGATTTTTGGCCTCTTGCTTTGCAGCATCCGGCCAAAAACAAACCAATTTAAATTCAAATCGCTTCTCTTAGTTTAAAAACAAGGTATAATAATAAGTACATACTTATTTTATTCGTTGGATAATGTTCAAGGACACCCTGTAGTTTTAAGATATTAATTTCTGTTGTATTCGGAAATATCTTCCATTACGTCAATACTAACCAGTTTTTCTTTCGATATTGAAACGCCATAAATCATTGGTGATAAATTAAAATTTATAGCAAAAAATTAACGATCATTTTTATTTCAAATGAATCATAAGTTTCCACGGTCAAAGTGTAAAAATAAAATGTCCACAACTTGTTGTTATGAATGGGATAAATTGCGAAAGCCAATACCCACAGCAATAATGAAAATCCTTCAGTGGATTAACAATATTAAATTTTTTGAATAGCTACCAAGTACCCGTTCATTATTATTAGCTGTTTCAAGTAATGTGTGATCAAATAAGGGAAGACTTCCACTATATCTCAAAAACTAGTCATCGTATGGCCTGGAGAAAAACTGTTATTATGAAAACATCCATGCGAAATTGTATGAGATTGATTTCAAGTCGTGATTTGAATATTAAAGTACTATATATTAATTTTTTTGCTCAAATACAGTTACCTGTAACAATGTGTTATTAATAGTATATTATTAAACGAGCAATTTATGATAGCCATAATTCACGATGGGTGACGTCACGAGCCGCAGGCGAGGGGCGCAAGTCACCCAAGTGAATTATG
>CAJUYI010009212.1:0-10214 GCA_910591695.1 Galerucella pusilla | reverse complement strand
CAAAATCAGTCAAAAATTCGTGTTTCCCTATAGTTCAACGGACCCGACCATCATTATTTCTTGGTTTTTTTAAGTGTGCAATTCAACCAGTTTCGATAAATTGTACATACAATTTTTTAATCATATTCACTGACAGCGGATTTTTCATAAATTTCCTTCTGGATATCCTCCTTGTTTGAATTATTGATTTCGTTTCTGCATAAATTATTACAGTTTGAGCTTTTTCACTCACTGTATAGATCATTCCGAAACCGACTTATATGACTTAACAAAATTACTATTGTCAAAATTTCTGATTTTTTTGTTATGCGACAAAAGGTCACAACATGAGTTGATTTTAGGCATCAAAATACGTTCATATGAAACTACTAATTATAAATGTACTACTACATGAAACTTCGAATAACTTTGTTGTTAATGAAACAAAAGATAGAAAACTATACATTTTTGGAAATGAGAATGATTGCTCTTTCGAATGAGTTCAAAAATTATAGGATGTTCCATTTAAAATAATACATATTTCTCCCTTTGAATTTGACCAATATAAGTAAAGCACCCTGTGTTGATGAGATGAGATGCCAGCCAAGCCTAAAAAAATCTCTTTGATAAAGTAGTGAAACTAGTGAAAACCCCATCTCCTTGGAGCAATTAATAAGCTGGGCATTTATGTTTAAAATCAGTCACTCTTATTTGGGACACCCTGTATGTAACTGTAAATGTAACTAGTATATGTACTGAACTGCCAATAACCCTAGTGGTTGACGCAGTATGTTAAATTAAAAAAAAAATCAATTTTAAACAAGAATTCACATTTTGGTTCAACTTTTTGTACATAAAATATGAAAGATAAAATTTCCAAAACCGTTTCAATTAACCTTTGAAAATAAATAAACACAAAACTGCACATAACCTGAAACTACTATAAAATTTGAAAATGTTTTCCATTTTCTCAATGCCTGCAACAGGAATAAACAATACGTACTTACACGAGAGAAAGGGAAATGGAAAGATAATTCTCTGAGATAGAAAGACATTTTTCGGTCTCTTTTCTCTTCCTTTCTTTATTTGCTCTCGATTATAATCGTCTAGCTGCGAAAACAGACGAATGTGTTTATAGAGTACCCAACAGCGAAAAGAAGCGATTCTCTATCGTTGAAATACTTACAGAGTGCCACTCCAGGTCATGATAGCATGCTGTCGAGTAGGGTGAGGAGTTGAAACGGATAAAAAATGTTTTTTTTTGTCTAAAAAAGGCAAACAATCTCATCATAAATGGAAATTTTCACGCAAAAATGAACCCCTTTTCATAAATTTTATCATAAATATGTCTATGATGGGAGAAAATTTGTCCAAATAAGTTGATTTCCTTAAAAAAATTTAACGTACGCCATTGGTAAATGGTGATTTTTACAAATCAATTATCTTACTTCCATGGTAGATAAAAATGTTTGCAAATAAATGTTTTCCTAACCTAAACTAACCGAATAAACATACAGGGTGTACCAATCTTACGACAAACTTACTTACGGTATATGGGTTATTTTGAGGGATATCAAAAAATGTTATTAACAAAAATAGTAGATGTGTTGAAGGTCCATATTTTGAAATGATATCGAACTATACAGAGTGCTGCATAACTCCGTTACAAACCAAACATATGATTTTTCCAATAGGAACCCCTGTATATTATACTGAATTCGGATTGGTTACATTTTTTTGAAGCTTTTAATATGATGTTTTGCCACGTTATACAGAGTCCTTCAAAAGATATGGACACGTCTATGTGAAAATCGTAGGTAAATCAACGCTCTGTAGCTTGAGGTACGTTGAAGAAAAAAAATGTATTTTGCCAAACAGAGTTTCGTAACATGATGCAATATCCCCGTAACCTATTAAATTTCAATTTTATTATTTCTTGTATACAGGGTGAACGGAAACGCGAAACTGTCATTTTCTTTCTTCTTTCAAATGGAACACCCTGTATTTTATAGCAAAAATAGAGTTTTCTATTATGTAACTTCAATTTTTGTCAAGCATTCCCTATACCCAAAGTTTATAAAAACAGAGTTAATTTGTAATATTTATTGTCCTATTTATTGACCTATTATGTGAAAGCAAAAAACGTTGTAACAAAAAATCCTGATTAATGATAAATTTTAATGAATAATTCATTCTAAACAAAACTAGCTACCAAAAGTATAATCCTAACCGTAATATTAAATTGAAGGCTCAAAGTGTTCACCGTTAACATTAATGCAATGCTGTAAGAGGGGGGGCCCAACTGATAGGCCAGCTCGGTCACCTGATTTAACAAAAGTATATTTATTTTTTTCGGATCTTCTAAGGAATAAGTTTATAAAATCCCCGACAATTAGAGATGACATGAAACAGATAATTGGTGCGGCATTTCGATCTGCTAACGTTGATATGCTGAGAAATGTTAGTAAATCATTTGAACTATTCTGCAGCATTGCATTGATGTTAACGGTGAACATTTCGAAACATTAGTTTAATATTACGGTTGGGATTATATTTTTGGTGGCTAGTTTTGTTTAGAATAAATTGTTTATTAAAATTTATTATTAATTAGGATTTTTTGTTACATACAACGTTTAATGCTTTCAAATAATAGGTCAGTAGTTATATTTTACAATAAATATTACAAAATAGATGTGTTTTATAAACTTTGGGTATAGGGAATGCTTGACAAAAATCAAAGTTACATAATCGAAGATTCTATTTTTGCTATAAAATACAGGGTGTTCCATTTGAAAGAAGAAATAAAATGACAGGTTCGAGTTTCCGTTCACCCTGTATATAAGAGAGAATATAATTGATATTTAATAGGATACGGAGATATTGCATCATGTTACGAAACTGTTTTTGCCAAAATACATTTTTTTCTTGAACGTACAACAAGCTACAGAGCGCTGATTTACCTACGATTTTCACATAAACGTGTCCATATCTTTTGAAGGACTATGTATAACGTGGCAAAACCTCATATCAAAAGCTTTGAAAAAATGTAACCAATCCGAATTCGGTATAATATACAGGGGTTCCCATTTGAAAAATCATATGTTTGGTTTGTAACGGAGTTATGTAGCACTCTGTATAGTTCGACATAATTTCAAAATATGGACTTTCAACACATCTACTACTTTTGTTGATAATATTTTTTGATATCTCCGATATACCGAAGTTTGTCGTAAGGTTGGTACACCCTGTATATTTAATTCAAAAATTTTCAGAACTGCAGCTAGTCAAGAAACCGAAAAACTAGCTTCTGATTCCACAGATCGACATAAACCTATGGACGTGAATTTACCCGATACCCAAACGAATCCTTTAGATCTTACAACCGATCACGGAGATGCAGATACTATAGATCGTTTAAGAACTTGGGTTACCGACCGAGTAAAAATTAACGACGAACGAAGAAGTCCTAGTCCTGAATTTATGCTCCTACCGATTGAAAGTGATGAAAAGTATGAAGAAGATCAAAATTATTCGACACAATGTACCATTGAAGATCGTGTTCAAGAAAAACCTGTTTCGAAGAAATCTAAACATCGAGAAAAACAATTTAAACAAATTCCTAGTTTAGAAGAAATTAAAACAGGTAAATGTTTAGATTTAGTGTCAAATTTTCAACGTCTTTAGTACGAATATATCATCCACTTTACTGAACATATCATAAATTGTTGTCACGTGTTATTAATTGGAGTTTTAACTCGTGTCAGAAAATGTCACCCCAGTTATGTTTATTCCATGTCGCAGTATAGATAATAATAATAATTTTGGAGGATGTTGCTGGACCCAATAACAACAATATTCTAGATAAATATAACGAGAAAATTTTAAAATACACCGATCTTGCAATTGTGGTAGGACCGATGTGGCAAAACTCTATAAGACAGCCTCATCAAACTAGGTCTTCACAAAAACTCATACATCTATCTGCAGAAGGCTGCAATTTTGAATAGTCACACTGTTCATGAATGTATAAATATGTAACTGATGAACCAAATCCCATTTGCTTTTACACACGCTCGGGATAAAAAACAGCATTGGGAAAAGTAGAATTCGATAGATGGCGCTCTGAAATGTCAATGTCATCTTAACAACGAGTAAAACAAATCAGCTGCCGTATAAGCCATTTGATATTAAAATGGTTTTAGTTATTTTCAGTGTGTGTTTTGTAAAACTTCTGCTTTTTCTTTGATTGTGCCTTAGTATTTTGTGTTGTTGAACTAAATTTTGACTCCTAATATTTTTATTTTTGGAGTAATAGGTATGGTTGATATTTGTGAAAAGTACAACAAGCGTTCAATCAACTGTTTAGTTTTAGGTCTGATTTCGTGTTTTTATTTAGTCATATCTACGAAAGTTGCAGGGAAGTTACGTTTGTATTGAGTAATATTTTAAATCTTTAATACCGACTTATTTTCTCTTTGATCTACAATGAAAACAAAATATAGAATAACATAACCTCTTCCATAATATCTCTGATTATATAAGAAATTACCTCAGAAATGATGACAGTTGAGTTAAATAGAAAAACACAGTTTTAAACTTGTCACTGACACAAAATTAAACAAATAAAGTACGAATTTACGGTAATTACGTTGACTTGCATATAATACAAAAGCAATGCAAAACGAATTATTTTACTCGTTGCGACAGTTACAATTTTTTCCGCTAGAGGTTTCATTGAATTCTACTCCGCCAAATTGTACTTGAATTAATTTGTTTACAGGCATGTTGGAATTAAACAACAATAACGAAAAACGGACGATTCCGTATATAACGGAACTAAGTGATCTACTTAAAGATAATTTCAGCGAGTTGAAAACAAACGTGAATGTGTTAGCTTTGAAAGAACATTTCATCACTCAGTATGCTACATTAGACAAGCTTATATATGAGGATTATGACTACATAAAGAATCATTACATGGTAAAATTCATCGAAGATTGTACGAAAAACGAACAAATTTGGGATCGAATTGAAAGGTAAATATTATGTCGATGTGAAATTTCACGATCTACAAAATTTATTTAAAACCTTTTTTCGATAGTTTATGGTTATTTAAATAATGAACATTTTACAATAAATTTTATCATACTATATCGAATGTGTTGCATTTGTGAAAAAGAAACTAGCTGCAGCCATCTAATTATTCTTTTCTGAGATGTGAATTAATCATTTGATTTGATCTTTGCAAAACTGGTTACTTATCAGAATGTGCAACAGTAGAAATATAACTTTTTATAATTAAATTATCTATTCCCAGTTTATTGTAGGATATTTCAATTCCATGTTTTTTTTAGTGGTATCTTCATAAAAGATTTCTTACAATTTCCAAATTTTGAGGATATTATGAGAAAAGACAATGCTACAGATGAAGATATTCAGCTGGCTAACGAAATTATCCAGTTTGCAGCTGCGAAAACCTTGTTGGGTGCTTCGGCTCAAGAGCTCAAGGTAACTAAAAATATTTTGATCATTGTTTGAGGAGGATCATGAGCTTTCTATTATTAAAAAAAATCTTTTGATTCCACTAAACGGTTCCAGACTTATGAAGTCTCCTTTAAAACCTTCTTCAGATAACTTGTTCGCCATTTTACTACCTGCAATCCCCAAATATACCGGCACCTATATTAGAGACACTTTGTTGTCACTTGCCAGCTTGTTAAGATATTCTTTACAGTTTTTTTATCAGTCTAGAACTAGTTGTTGGATTACTGATAGCTTTGAGAGCCTGGCTATCAGTTTTGTTCACGTGTGATGCCTTTTGGCCCAATATAATAATATAATATAAATATTTAAAATAAGAATTAAATTCCCTTGATCTTATTTCAACAAAACATTTCATTATTTTATAAATATAAATAAAGAAGGTTACTGTCAAGTTCAAGCGTAGTGCAAGACAACAACAATTATAATGTTTATCTGTTTTGCTCGAACTTGACCAGTTATACAGGGTGTCTCCTAGTTAAACCACCATAGGTTAACTGCAAGTAGAGGACACTTTGGTGGTTCCAAATAGTCTTGGTTAATTGATCTAACATAATTATTAACAGAGATACAGGCTGTTTTATCCATTTAGTCCAATCCTTTTGAATTCCATAACAAGAACCACCCTATATATTTCTTTCATTTTTGGTAAAGATCTATTGCATTGATAACACAATAAAATAGTGTAATAAAAATAATTTTAATCCAGGTCTGGTTTGAGAAAAATTTGCCAAATTCGATAATCTCTAAAACAACACCCTGTATATCAGAATTTTTGAAATCCAATAGATTATTAGAAGAGAACAGAAAAAATAGAGCGGCACCAAAATATTTTTCGAAGTGCACATACCGTTTTACTGCTTAACTTTTAATGTCAAAGTTATATAAATGTATCATTGACATTTTCGTACGTAATAACTTTAGAACCACCCTATAGATTTTTTTCATTTTTGGCAGGTGTAAGTTACATAAGCATCAAAATCTTATCATGTAAAAAAAGAGCTATAATCCAGGTTCGGGTTAAGAAAAAAAATATATTTTATCAAGATTTTTATAAATCTATAGTTTATTCCAAAAGAACAAAAAAATTGAGTTACACGGAATGTCAAATTATTCATAATAATTGTTCGAAATGTCCATCATTTTGTTCTATGCATTTACGAGCCCTTTATAAGATGTTTGGTGTTGCTCGTCTTATCATTAATGGATTTGCCCTGATTTAATCGCAATTCACATGTTTCTAAAATTCTCGTCTAGAAAATTTCGCACAATTACCCTAAAGTGAGGCGATGCACCATCGTGCTGGAAATACATTCCTCCATTTACCTCATTTTCTAATAGCACTGGTAACATATTTTGCAAAGTTTTCCGTACTTCAACAGTCTACGCCTATTTGCTAATTTTTCTGTTTCTTAGAATATTAGACCTACCTAATAATTGTTAATGATTTTGACTCGAATATTTTAGTAAGTGTGCACTTCGAAAAACATTTCCGTGTAACTCAATTTTTTCTTTTCTTTTGGAATAAACTATTAATTTATAAAAATCTTGATAAAATATATTTTTTTCTCAACCCGAACCTAGATTGTAACTGTTTTTGTTACATGATAAGATTTTGATGCTTATGTAACTTGCACCTACCAAAAATGAAAAAAATCTGTAGGGTGGTTCTAAAGTTATTTTGTACGAAAATGTCAATGATACATTTAAATAACTTTGACATTAATAGTTATGCAGTAAAACGAGATGTGCACTTCGAAAAATATTTAGGTGCCGCTCTATTTTTTCTGTTCTCTTCGAATAATCTATTGGATTTCAAAAATTCTGATATACAGGGTGTTGTTTTGGAGATTATCGAATTTTTCTCAAACCAGACCTGGATTATAATCATTTTTATTACACTATCTCATTGTGTTATCAATGCAATAGATCCTTACCAAAAATGAAAGAAATATATAGGGTGGTTCTAAAGTTATGGCCTTCAAAAGCATTGGACTAAATGAATAAACCACCCTACCCTGTATCTCTGTTAATAATTATGTTAGATCAATTGACCAAGGCTATTTGGAACCACCAAAGTGTCCTCTACTTGCAGTTAACCTATGGTGGTTTAACTATGAAACACCCTTTATAAATATATTTTCAGTATTGATCAGAAGTCGATACAGAATACGAAGACTATTCTACAAAGTTGAATAGTCACCTACTAGTAATTAATCAACCATTACGTATAAGCACTTATGCCTAGTATTAGTATGTAGTGTAATGTATTTCATAAATAAATCAAACATGTCCCAGTTCAAGAAGTATTTGTTTCATTCCTCTTGAGATGATCCTCCAAGTGACCCGCAACACCACCTATTCAGAGGCCCTTCCACACTTATAAGCTATGGAAGTATTCATCGACAATACATCCATTACATACGAATGTCTATTAAAATATATATTTTTTTTTGCAGGACAACTTTCAACATCGCGAGAAAAATCATTCTTTAATAAGTATTTTGAAACAGTTAATGAAAGCTGGGATACTACTCCAAACTGGCATTTGTTCACTAACGTTTGTTCATTATAGTTTTCAATACGCATGGCTAATAGAAGATATGTGCTCCGAAGCAGATACGGATGAATCACATGAAGGGTACTTAAAGATAGATTTTAATAAAAAAAATGTTTGTCGATAAATGTATATCACATTAAGTTGGAGGTATCTAATCCAAGAAACGGAACTAGAGAATATTATAATATAACTGACAGTTTTTAATGGTTACTGCATTTGCCTTTGAACAATTTTAAAATTTTTGTCCATAAATTAAGGTATATTTTAGTATATTTTCAGGCAAAAGCGATATAGCATGAAAATAATGCCATGGGTGAGAGTGGATGGCATCTTGAATAAAACAACGTTAAAAATATGGATAAGTAACGTACTATCGTATTGTCTGGATTACCCAAAAGTACGATTTTCAAAAATTTGTGATAAATATTGTTTTATAAAACCGGTGGACTTGTTTTTTATTGTACAGGTAAGTTAGTGACTAAGACTACTTTATGTACTCGGAATTTTGTAATATAGTAATCCTAGATTATTTGGCTTGGGTGATATTTATTATCTATTTTTTCAGATTTTAGAAGAATTAAGTTGCATAGAAATGATATTTTATGAAACGATTGAGGAAGATATGTTTACTGAATGGACAATGGCCGAAGAAAGTAAGACACCTTTTTATTTACTAACTTTTAAAAAACCTGTCGGATCTCGCATGTTTTTCATTGACATTATTTTTACTAAATATTCTACTTCTAACAACCTTGCAGTATTTAACAGTCTTCTACTTTATGCATCTTTAGAACATTAAATACACTTTTAATTGTATTATGTGAGACATCAATAAAGAAACGGAGAAAAGCTTCTTCTGGTTTAGTTGGTGTTATCACAAGGTTAAATAGATGTGCAAATTCACTAATGGTTCTTCTTATTGCTGCTAAGTTTTGGTGCCTCGAATCTGTAAAAATACTCTTCTGTCAAACTTAATGAACAGTCAACATTTTCAACAATTTTTTCTTATTTATATTACATATTTAAAAATAGACTGTATGTATGTATTTTGGGGTGACCTTCACTAAAACCTAAAAGATCTATGGTGCCCCCTTACTTCTACTTAGTTTCTGAGGAGAGTCTCAGAAACTAGTAGTTCCTTTAGTCCTATTTCCTGAAGAAATTTTAGGATATCTGCAGGCTTCAACTTAGGTAAATGTTCATCTTCTATCCAGTAATCTCCCAGGTGCTGTGCTCTAGGATTCTGAAGTGTTGTGCAGTTGGAAAGGTGGATGGAGGTTTCTTCTTCCATGCCACAAAATCTACATTCTTCTTCCTCCACTATTTTGAGCTTTTTCAGGTGCGCATTCAGGCGACAATGTCCCGTTAGGATCCCTGTTAAAACTCTTAGCGCATTTTTTCTTTGACTTATGCATTCATTTGATCTTAACAGGTTGTAGTCACCCAGAAGAGTCTTCGATTGTATAAGCCCTACTAGATCTTTCCAATGGTCAGATCTTCTCTTTTTCTCGGCTCTACCTATTTCTTCCAATATTACATTGGGGCTAATTCCGCAAAAGGGTTCAGGCCCCCAGAAAGGTATTTCAGTCCCTCTCCTTGCTAGTTCATTTCCTTCTATTCCAGTGTGTCCTGGAATCTATAGTAAGGTTACTATATTGTTCTCGCCTAGTTCATTGACTTTGTCTAGGCATTCCCACACCATTTTGGAACTGATTACACAAGAGCTCAGTACTTTAATGGCTGCTTGGCTATCCGACATTATAATAATCCTTTGTCTTCCGTATCCTTTATCAATATATAACTGGGCGCACTTTCTTATGGCGTGGATTTCCACTTGAAAGATACTTAGGGTTTTTCCCAAGCTTTCAGAGTGTTTGTTTTCTTATCTTTTTCAAGGGAATTTCATGACAAAAAGGCTTCATAGTTGTAGAAATAGACAATTTTACAGGAGATTCCAATATCTTTCTTTTCGTGAAATAATATTATTCTTCACTACTTACCCATTTTAATCATTTATCAATTTTTTTCCAGGGTATGCCACATTTCTGGACAAGTTGGATGACATAATAATTCAGCCAAACATTGTTTCGATGACACGCCTTGGATCGTTTTTTTATGATAGAAACTCTGTTGA
>CAJUYI010009211.1:0-10215 GCA_910591695.1 Galerucella pusilla | reverse complement strand
TTTCAAATTTTTTACCGTTTCGCCATAAACCTCCGTCCCGTTAGTCGCGATTCACCCTGTATATGCTTATTGCATTTGCAGCATCTGACTCTGTGTTCTGTTCTGTCCTTAAATGGAGTAATTATTATGTTGGGAACTTCTTCCAACCGTATTTTTGATGTCAATCTGACGTAAGAATATGTTTCGATATGTCATTTTGCTTACGTCATTAAACAAACTCCTTAGGGCGAGTTGTATCAAACACCTAAACTCGGTTTAATGATGACTGATGTTTATACTGATGTGATTGTGAATAATAAATACATCAATAAACATCAGTTGTCATTTAACCTAGTTTAAGTGTTTGATACAACTCGCCCTTAATGTATATCAAAATGCTCCATAATATGTGCATATGTCAACTCGATATTCCGCGTAATAATAAATATAATTTTGGAAGTGAAATAATCGCATTAAATAAATTTCCTCCTTAATGAACATCTGTTTTAGGGTTTTACTTACTTAAAAAACTAATTCAGCGGAGTAGATCATTTACCAAGGGAGTACCACACAATTTTCAAAAGGGAAACATTCGAGGAAACATTAATTTCCAAAAATTTCTATCTACCATGGAACTTGTGTAAGGGAATCATTGATTTGTAAAAATTCCTATTTAACAGGGTCGTACGATAAAAATTTTAAGGAGGTTAATTTTTTAGGACACATTTCCTCCCATTATAGGAGTATGATAACATTTTTAAAAAGGGTTAATTTGTTTGTCAAAATTACCATTTACCAAGGGAGTACCATACAATTTCTATCTATCACGGACGTAAGATAAGGTTTGTGTGAAGGAATCATTGACTCCTCCAATCATAGGCGTATGATAAAATTTTTGGAAAGTGGTTAATTTTTGTTTGAAGATTTCTATTTTTCATGGAAGTGCGATAAAATGAATATAAGGAATTCATTTATTTGGACTAATTTCTCCCATTATATTGGTGTACGGTGAAATATTTGAAAGGGATTAATTCGTTTGTAAAAATTCTAATCATGAACGTACCACAACACATTTCGAGCGGGTTAGTTTATTTGATAAAATTGGCTATACAAGTGAGAAAACATTTTTGAAAGAGGTTCATTTGTTTTTGTTTTCACTTCTGTCAGCAGTACCTAGGTACTACTTTTTTTGTTGCTTTGTGCCGCCTATAGCCTTGTTTTTTCAAAAATACAATAAGCTGGGGAAATTTGGGGAATCGATTTTTCATTCGGAAATTACTTTGTACGTAGTACGTAAAATGTAATTCTTCGTAAAGGTAGACGAAAAACATATTTACCTATATTTAAATTTTCAGTAAATATATCGAAAGATGTGAAAAGCTATGCCAATGAATTATCTGGAAACGTCAATGTCGAAAATAATACAAAGTTTGTAGAGAATCAATATAATTTTGGAGATCTTTCTCAATTTATTCATAATAATCCACCAGGTGAGTTAGTTTTACTGCCTTTTATTATGTTTAATAATATACAGGGTAGCGAGAAAGCAGGGCCGTGCGGTACTATGAAGCAGGGAGGCAACTGCAAGAAGCGGCCTTACAAAAGGGCGGCATTAGGAGAGCGAAGATAAAAATTATTCATGTCTCTGTTTTTGATATAGAACTTAAATTTTAACTTTTTCCGCAAACAAAGTTATTACATCAGAAAAGAATTTATGTTATTATAATAGGTAACATAATTATAGCTATAAGACACTTTTATTATCGGCACCAATAAGGAAGGGTATCATCTTTCATGATTTATGGTTTCTTATTCATTATTATTTATATTTTGAAAATAAAGATATGTGGATTTGTTTCATGTTTTTTTATCTCAATTTTAAGATATTCAAAATAAGGGGCGGCAGTTGGGTGGCATGCATCACCCTGAAAAATATCACCGCACGGCCCTGCGAGAAAGTCTGGCACCAAGTCATTTTCTTTGAAATTAATTAACATATAATTATCAAATTTTGGGGCTATAAACGGTATTGTATTCTTCGTTTTTTTTTTGGCAGTTTCTCTCAAAAACGGAGAATACAATACTGTTCATAACCCTAAAATTTGATAATTATATGTTTATTATTTTCAAAGAAAAAGACTTGGTGCCAGACTTTCTCGCTACCTTGTATAATCCAACTTTTTCCATTACTTTAGCTAGAGTCATGGTACCATAGAATGAGCAAAAAAAAATCAAATTCACATAAAAATGTTCCATTCCTGTCTATTTTTTCAGTTAAACATTACCCCCTCTTTCCAGTTATTTGTCCCAAATAACCAACCGACTGCTAGGATCTGACTGATGCCAAGTGGGTAGATCGAGTTCGCAGTAAGGGGTTAACCTCTCGATATGAATTCCCCCTAGCTTAAGTACTCCTTGCTGACAATTGTATGCTGAAGATTGAATCTTTGATTCATTTTGGAACAGTATAGATAGGGGTTTTCCCATTTTCGTTGGAATTTCTGGCACAATCCTTTTTTTTGCGCTTGCTTCCTCACCTGCTCTGATATCATCCTCTAGGCTCTGGTGGCCCCAGTCAAACTTTCGCTCAGCTGATACTGCATTAGGAACGATAGCACCAATCTCAAACTTCGTATCTTAAAGCAGGATGAAGATATGGTTGGAAACATCGACGAATGGAATAAATTAGGTAGCCTCCGTTTCAAAGGAAGAAGCCACTAGACTCTAGAAGTTGCAGCTGTATGCGCGAAGAAGCTGCACATAACCATATCTGAACAGGCTTTGACCGATATTCATGTTCAGATACTGTTATGTGCAGCTTCTTCGCGCATACGACTGCAACTTCCAGACTCTAAAGGCTTCTTCCTTAATGAAATGGAGTCTAACTGCTAACATAGCTGGTAGACTTGCCTTGGCGCGGCTAACTTCAAAACCGGCTTTGCTTGATGACCCACGGTCCCACGTTGCTCCACCTCGGACCAGTCTGTTGGCTGCTACCTCACTGGCTGCGGTAGCACCAGATCGGACTCAAGCCACGACTAGCATGTGTTCCACTGCATAAGTCGTAGAAAACACCTGACGTGACTCCTCTATCCAGTTTCTAGGATTGTTGAGTCGCTTCTCTGGTCGGGGCTGGTTGTCGACTCCTTTCTCTGGTCGATGTTGGTGCTGATTGATAATCCTGATTATAATCTTCATACTGCGGTTAGTAATCGTAATATGAGTCACTGTATCCGTCTCCATAGTCCCCGTAAGCAGAATACACGTAGTCGTAGCTGATCTCATGCCACCGCTTGATCCTCTTGGGACACTTGACTGGAAATGAGAGCATACATTTTGACAGTTTATTGCTGCCAAACTTCATAAGGTCCGGTATTTCACTATTATAGCTTTGTCAAATTTTCCAGATGATTTCAATGGTGATTTTGTCATGAGTCCAATTTATGATAAAACTTTTATGAAAACTACAAATGAAGATAAAAGTGAGGAGCGGGCTATGCCTTTTGGAAATAGTGGCTTCGCCTTCGATCGAATGAATTTTGATTTTAACTTTTGAAATAATGTATATTATGTTCCCGAATGTTTTTGAATTTAAAAAAGTTGGTTCACGTTGATTCGTTTTGAAAATACTTTTGAATCTAAGTTCAGTTTAAATTATAAATTCAATTAGGCTCAATTTTCTTGTATTATTATTGACATAATTGGTACTAATGTGGCTTTAAAGAAAATGTATTTCAGTTAAGTTTAATTATCAATAAATAAACATGCAAAAAGTACATACACTTACCGACTTAAAATTCGATCCATTCAAAACAATGATTCATTTAAAAATGCTATAACTTTCAAATGGGGAGGCTGATTTATTTGAATTTTTAGCAACTTTCAGATAAAATACTGTAGTTTAGAGGTTATTATTCGGACATCTAAAAGTAATTTAGTACTCGCCGCCTATACAGGGGAGAAGAGAAAACAATTTATTCCTCTTTTTTGACACACCCTGTAGGTTAATTCTGCTAGTAGATCTGCACACAATTAACTTTATAAAGAAGACTGATTTGTTTCCAACATTTTGTTTTTTTATTCACCCCAATATCTTCATTTGTTTGTGAAATGTGACGGTTTAAAGAAAATGCAACATTTTAGAAATGGTCATAATTCAAATGACTGAAGAGATTAAACTACAAAATAAGTAGAGTGCTGTGGCCAACACAAAATATGTCAACTGTCAAATATTCGTTACTTGGCAATTGCAGTTTAATTATCAGTATTTAATTTAACATCATGGTTTTAACACCTACTGATGCAGCACGAGCAGTTGCTCTGGTACCAGACGGTAGGTCTCAGTATTATGCTTCTAGAATATTGGGTGTTACAAGGTGTAGCGTCCAGAGAGCTGTACAACGTTTCAATGAAACTGGTAGTTTTTCGAGATGAAGAGGATCTGGCAGACGACGTTCTACAAATGTTCGCAATGATCGTTTTGTAACATTAAACGTTTTGCGAGAAAGAAATACTACTGCTGTCATGACTCGAAGTCGTTTGGAAGAAGTACGCCAAGTAGCTGTTAACGAAATAACGATTCGAAGGCGATTACGAGAACATGGATTATGCTCCAGAAGACCTGCAACTGGTCCGGAGTTACTTCGATTTGCCAGGGAGCATCAACATTGGAATGTTGACTGGAGTAAGATTTTATTTTCTGACGAGTCAAGGTTTTGTTTACGTTCTCCAGATGGCCGTCAAAGAATATACCGAAGAAGAGGCGAAAGGTTTGACCAAGCAAATTTTTCCACAAGACTCCGTTATGGAGGAGGATCGGTAATGGTTTGGGGCGGCATAAGCATGGAAGCTCGTACTGATTTAGTCATTGTTGGCGGCGGAGCAATGACAGCTAACCGATATATTCGTGATGTGCTAGATCCACATGTAATTCCATTTGCACCGTTTATAGGAAACGAATTCATGTTTATACACGACAACGCTCGACCACATATTGCAAGGATTGTATCTCAATATTTGGACGAAACAGAAATTCAAAGGATGAACTGGCCATCACGTAGCCCAGACCTCAATCCAATTGAGCACGTCTGGGACATTATGGGCAGACGAGTTCGTAACCGAGTTCCTTCTCCAAGTATTTAAATTTTTTGAGAGATGCTTTGGTCCAAGAATGGGATCAGATTCACCAGATGGAGATTCGACATCTAATAGAGGGTGTGCCACGACGCATTGAGGCAGTTATTCGCGCTCGTGGGGGAAATACCCGTTATTAATTTGTAATAATTGTTAGTTTTTTTGTTGTTTGATTTGTTTATAAAATTATGTATTACTCTGCTAAAACTGAATGAAAAAATTAAGAATGTTGCATTTTCTTTAAACCGTCACATTTTCCAAACAAATTAAGATATTGGGGTAAATAAAAAAACAAAATGTTGGAAACAAATCAGTTTTCTTGATAAAGTTAATTATGTGCAGATCTACTTGCAGAATTAACCTACAGGGTGTGTCAAAAGTAGAGGAAAAAATTGTTTTCTTTTCTCCCCTGTATATCCAGCGAATACTGAATTACTTTAAGATGCCCGAATAATAATATTAAAACTACAGCATTTCAGCTAAAAGCTGCTAAAAAATTCAAATAAATCAGCTTCCGCATTTGAAAGTAAGAGCATTTTTAAATAAATCATTATTTTGAATGGATCGAATTTTAAGTCGGTAAGTGTAGTTATCGTTTTATTTTTTTTATATTGAATACCTACTAGACTCACCTAGCTTGCAGTTGAAAAAATGTCAACAAAGAACAATAATATAACCTATATATTTCCTCAACCTATTACCGTCAAGTTGGGTGACTTGAGACTGCCTGGTGACTTGAGACAAAACTTAGGTATTTCTGAGAAGGGTTGGCAACGCCGCAGATTGTACTGGAACTCAGTTTCCACGCAGTATTCATTCACGATCATTCACGATTCACGACAAGTCTATGCAAGTTGTTTTTATAGTTTTTGCTGGTTAATTAAGAAGATAAGTGCGGTTTTAGTATTTTATTGTAAGAATAGGGTTTGTGGGATTTATAGGTACGTTAAAAAACTTTATGTATGGGAATGGTCATATTTTACATTGATGTTAGTGTATATGGGAGTATTTATTGCTATTATACATTTTTGTTAACATAAACAGTTTTTTTGATTTACATAAGAAAATAAAAAATGTGATTTATAGGGGCGAGATGAGACGTCAACATCAAAAGAAAAACCTATTATTTCTCGAAAAAATAAAAAAGTGTAGATTCCTCCAGTGACAGTAATGATTCCTTTTCCACGCAATCGTCATATGATAGACCTGAAGATTTTGAAGAAGACGTGGATATGGTTGATCCTTCGGATTTAGAAGTTGATGACTTTATTTTGGTGCAATCTTCATATGAGGCTCCCCATAAGCCAGTTATTTTGAAGAAATTCATTGGACAAATTATTGAACTGAAGCCGGATTTAGTTTTGTGTAAATTTATGCGCAAATCACCACAAGGAAAAGATATTTACGTATTTCCAGATATTGAGGACGTCACAGATATTAATAAAAATCAAATTCTGTCGAAGCCGGTTCCTGTGTTTGTTCGGCGAGGAAGATTCACTTTTTCTATTGAACTTTAAAAATCTGGCACTATTGCTTAAAACATTTTTTTTCTTTCGTTAAAATGAGTTTTTTATTTGTTTTTTAAGAGTTATGTTTTATTTAGATTAGTTTCTACCAAAGTTTTTGAAGTTCCTACTTATTTATTTAAGAATTCAAACTTTAGTTTTGTATTAAAAATGTAAAATGTTTAAAATAAATATATTTTTCCAAATAAGAGTTGTGTTTATGAAACAATATGTTCTATTACGTTTTTAAAAAGACTATTAATGTCTCGAGTCCGCAAATTGACGGTCCGTCTTGAGTTTATAATGAAAACAAATTACTGTCTCAAGTCACCGCCCCTGTGAAGGTGACTTGAGACACCCAAAAAAACAAAACAAAAATATTTTCTGATAAATGTGTCCTTGTTTCATAATTTTAATTTGCTGGAATACAATTTTATAGTCCTTTTAATTTTGAAACTGTCTCAAGTCACCCAACTTGACGGTACGTTCAAATTCTGTGCATCTTCACTGGACTGCGGTCCAAGTTGCAATCCCAAAAAATTATACTTTCTATTATACCACTGGAAAGGGAAATTTCAGAACGAATTTGTCATGTCAAATAGGGTGGCGCAAAAAAAGCAACTTTTTTTGGTCTCGGGTAAAAAAATGTCGGTTTTTGATGTTTTAAGAGCCCACTCCAAAGGACACCTCAAAAATTTTTAAGAGATCGCTCCAAATTTTTCAAAATGTCAAAGGTCAAAGTTCATTTTGAGTAACTTTAACCCAATACTATGACGGTGTCTAAGATTACCAAAAGGATATTTTATCATCATTGACAGCGATGAGTAAGCAAAGAGTAAATAATTGCCGCTGCCTCTAATGCTCAACAGTTGAGAGTCAGCAAAACGGCAGCATCCTGCCTGAACGCGACTGCTCTGGCAGCTCATTCTGAACGTGCCCCTGTCATTCAATTTTATCCGACATGTTGAAATGTCTGTTAATTTGACATTTCCGCAATTTTTCTTACTGTACTGTCAACTGAACAAGAAGTAATTGCTACATTATTTCATTAGAACATGTAAATGAGAAGAATTGATGGGGTTTTTATTATCTAAGTAAGTACTTATATTTATAAAAATTATTTTTAATCAATTTTTTTCATAATTTCATAGTATTTTATAACAATTTCTAAGGTGAAGACCGCCCTATAATGCATTTAAATGTGGGGTGGTTCATTTAAAAAATCCTTACTTTAATGTAGACCAGTCTTTTGAGTCATCAAGTGTATTTATGAACATAAATGTGACAATGAAATTTTTTTCTCCAAAAATATCACTAATAATATTGACCAAAGTAGTGGCGGCTCGTGGTAAAGATTTTTTGGTGCTCTGCAATTTTTGAAAAAAGTTTACCTTGTAAAGGATGGATTTGATCGTCTTTTATCCTCCTTCCGTGATTAAATTTTAGATTTCTGGAACGATTTTCAATTGTCACACAGGAAAAATAAGAGTCCCGTACTAAGCACGTTCATTATGGCCGAGCTATATAAAATATCAACGATCGCGCGAAATCGGTTCGTTATTTAGCGGTGGCTTATGCTCGCAGATTTTTGGAACTTTAGTTCTTTACATCAGGTTAAGTTTGAGCGACCGGGGTCGCGACGCAAAAAATCTGACCGTTACGTTAAATTACGTTATGTTACGTTGCTTCGTTATGTGCCTTGCTTGCGTACGTGTGCTGTCTCCTGAGTCTCTCTCTCGTTTACGAAGCAGCGATTCATATGCTTCGGCCGGGAATCGAACCCGGGCCGCCCGCGTGAAAGGCGAGCATTCTACCACTGAACCACCGATGCTATATTAAAATTCTATGCAAAGCTGATATTCGCAGTGCTGGTGATCTACTTGAATTTGTTCGGATACATTTTTACTATTATTTCCATAATTTTTTTGCGCGATTGATCTTTTTTGTTTATTTACAGCATCGGTTGTCAGGACGGTAGGTTGTGTTTACTGGTTTCTAAGTTTAACACGTCGGTAAGTAATTTACTTACCGTTTAGACGTCGAAAAGTAATAAATAAAAACAATTTCACCAAAATGCAAAATATATTTTAAACTGATCGAGAAGTGTAAATGTCACTTTTGACATTTCGTTCATTTCGAAGAAATTCAAATTATTTTATTCGGAATTTATTTCAATACGATCGCGCAAAAAATGGTATAAGCATCTCGAACGTTAAGGGTAATTACAACGTTTGCATGAAGATTCCTCTCGTAAAATTGGACAAAATGATATGAGGATTAAGGGGTCTAGCACATTTACTTTTCGTAATACATGGTGTTGAAATTTTGGAAACTTGAATGTTTTAATTCGATAACTTTAAAATTGATGGATGAATTGATTTGACATTTGGCAGGTTGTTTTTAAATGTAAAAGGGCATATTTTGATAGAAATAGTAGTTTGTGCAACTAGTGTGGATATGATGGCCCTATCGCACGAGGACGAAGTTCAAGTGCAATATGGACAATCCACACGAGTCGAACAGCATATTTTTTCTACGACCCACTTAAGAAAAAATCTAGAAAATAAAAATTTCTATAAACTGTAATATAACCTTAAATTGAAAATATAACAATTCAATTTTATGTTTCCACTAATTTTTTTGTGGTAAACGTACAGTTCTTGAATGTCCAATTTTGTATAATGCTACGGTTTCCCTTTTTAAATATACGATGCTGTTATAAGTAGATGTTGCCAGTCGGAATCCCTCATGGAGGGAACCGTACCATTATCTATAATAATGAATATTCTGCTAAATATTTCATACGTCTACCTATTGTCGTTATTAATATCAAGCAGAATAATTATTTAGAAATAAAATTAACAATAAAAAAAACTTCTTCACGGGGAATCGAACCCGGGTCTACCGCGTGAGAGTCTGGTTTGCTCACTACTCGACCACCGAGGAATATGCAAATTGTTTATCTATAACGTCAAATGTATTACATAATTTTTGCTTGAAAGGAACTAAAGTTCCTTCCGTGTGTCCTGCGACACGTTATAGTTTTTTATCATTATAACAATGCCTATGTCTTAGAAGATTTTTTGGAATCTCTGCAGCAATGCAGCGATTAAGTACTAGCCGCCACTGGACCGAAGTGCTGCAGGTGCAACACACTAATTATACAGACCTCTGTACCTTGAAAATGGAATAAGTTATTAAAAATCTTCCTTGACTATCGTTTGTTTAACCAAGACCTAAAAGATCCATTGTGCCCAAAACCTATTGACTATTTCCTATTGATATATTTTCTTCGAGATTCCCTGTACATATTTATTTTCATGGGGTGATATTAACTGAGACCTAAAAAATTTATTGTGTGCTCCTACTTCTACTTGCTTCCGGTTAAAGAATACCCAACTTAGAGAAACATTTTTATCAATATCTCACCACCTCTATAGAAACCGTCCACTTTTTTCTATAACTATTTGACCAATTCAAGAAATGGTATACAATTTTCCTTTAAATTTTTTTCATTTTTATTTAATTTCCAAACTATAATTTCAACTGATTAGGTATATCAATTCAATAGAAACACTTTGATGAAAAAATATTTTAT
>CAJUYI010009210.1:0-10215 GCA_910591695.1 Galerucella pusilla | reverse complement strand
TTTATTGTTATTAGTATTATATTTATTCAAATACAAGGGTAACAAAACGGTAATAGAATAAATACCATTATTCCTATAGTTTATAAACACCAATATTAAGTGCAAAGAATTAACGAAACCAAGTATACGACCACATCCAAAAATTTTACAAAACGTGGGTTATGTTTTACTTTGAACACATGCGCAATTGAAGAAAAAAGAAATTTCTCCTTGAGTGTAAGAGTTCTACTTATACACTGTCAGTTTTCGATTCATATAATTATGAGCATACTCGTTATGTCATTAGTCATTTTTGGTTGTAAACTTTAGAAATAAGGTTGTCTAAATCAGATTTGATAAAATTGACTATGAAATATTAATTGATGATAATATTTAATTTATTCAAAGAAATTATTTGATTGTGAATTAAAACAAATGCTAATGGATAAAACTTAATTACTCAGTGAGAAAACTCACCCTAATCAGCAAACAGCCACACACAGAAATCACCCTTAGTCACTAAGTTTAAATTACGAATGAAAACTAATTTCAACTTCACACAGCAAAGATTTTTAATATAATATTCATTTTCTCGTGCCTTTTTTTGAGATTTTACCAAAACTCTCTCAGGTAATTTGATAACTCCGTATCTTTAATGCTGTTAACATAAACATAGACTGTGACTCTTCAGGAAATTAAGATTTCATGTGTCTGTGTTCCGATGTTACGTATTTTAAAACTATAGATTTTTATATAGACAGGTTAAAAAAATTGTTCTTACACTAATTTTAGGTGTTTTCTGCTACAAGCCAAGTAAAAATAACGTTTGAGTACTGCTGAAATTTCCAAAGAACAGAAAACCTTATCGCTTTTATATACGAAAGTGGTAAACTAGCGGCCCGACTATACCACCAATTTCATTTCGATATTCCTATAACTTCTAGAGATATTTACTCGGCTTCACATATTTGCCAGACCCTTTGAAAGGTCGTTTGTGGTTAACAACAGTGACCTAACTCTGATATCGTCGAAAATGGGATAAGTATGTCAAAGCGATAGTCATGTAAGACTTGTTATAACTTTAATTGGGTCTGAAAATTAATTTTCAAAAAAGAATGACATTGACAAAGTTAGTTTACAACAATTGCCTGAACCCACATTGTCTTAAATTGTGTAAAAGTTTCGCTAAAAAACATACATTGAAATGCTACCAAATCATTTCAATAAAAGAACAAAATTATGGTTCATTCAATAGCCTTTTTGATGTGCGTCATCGATTCTTGGAAGAAATGGAAAAAAGGCATGTCTGTGATTAATTCTAATTAAAATATCACACTAATGAACCGTTTAATGTATTACAAACGTTAACCCTAATCTTTGCCTTAAAATTTTGATCGGTTGATGTTTAGATTACGCGTAAGCGCGACCTATAAATCAGGAAAAATGACATCGCTCAAAATAGGATGCAAGCGTACCTACCTTTAGTAGCGATAATGTGTCAGGTCTGTACTTTGTTGTTTACGGTCAATTATTATTGAATTTGGCTGAATTCGATCCTGATGATTTTATTTATCAAATTTAATGTTAGCTATATGTCAAAATAGCAAATAAAATAAACGACATGCCCAAAACCCGGATATACCTACGTCACAAACGATGACGCACAACGAGAAGGCTATTGAATGTACCATAACAGAAATCGACGATGTATAATTAGCAGATGAAGCAAAACTACTGTCAGTACAATACTGGTCTTAGTTTTCGGGACCGCCGAGTTGTACCACGGGACACCAGGTAGATGTAATCCTACCGTCTAGTTGTACCACCATATTTCTAGAGAGGATTAACGGTTTAAAATAACAATCTAATCAATCTAAACGATATCTATCTAACAAAAAATTTTATATGTAAAATTGATAAAACAACCTAAAATATAACTGGCCTGTTGGCTCTGCCAGTGCCAAAAACTTAGAGAAAAAAAAAAATCAATCTAAACAGTTTTATTACAAATTCGATAATATAATACAAAGAAGATATATTTTTAAAATTTGTTTTGAAATATACAGGCAAATTAACATTAATTTTACAATTTAAGATCTCTTGTACTACTGCGGCAAATAATAATAGCTTAAAGATCTTACAAAATCAAATTTGGTGATCTTATTTTCTTTTAATTCTTTTATTTTAGAAGTTATATACTCATGTTTCTTTCTAGTAACAGATTTAAATTTTTTTATAATTGTTGATTCATTGGCAGTCTTAATTTTTGCAAATGTTTCATTTTGTATATTTATTATCATGTCCACAAAAATAAATATATTTGGATGAGGAGAATAAAAACTGTTTTTTAATAAAGAATGAAATGATTCACAAGCGTTGGTAGACCGATACATGCTATTTGTGTTACATGCCCAAACGTTTGGAGGAAATTTAGCTTCTTCTGATATATAATTTTCAACTATGTAATCACAAAATTGTATTACTCTCTCATCATCGGGCGATTTGTCAAATATTTCAAGAGAAAAAAAGTCACCTACTTCGGTAGGTTCTAGAAAATGTAGGCCAAAGAATAACTTTAAAAACTTGCCAATTTCTGAATTTTTATCTTTATATTCATTCGACAAACCTAAATTTAAAATTTTACGGTACCATGCTTGACATAAGTGAAATCTACACCCGGTTAAATTTGAATATGGCCAAAATCTATAAATTGCACTATGAATTGCTTGTTCAAAGTCGACTACTATATTTTTTGGGTTAAAGGATAAGTTAAGTGCATTACATTTATCGCTAACATTTTGAAACAATTTGAAATATGTATTACAACTTTTATCAGGTAACAGAGCAAATATGACTGGAACATAATAACCTTTTTTAAAACCATGAATGGTAAATAGTTGGCTTTGTACAATATTGAAATGTACCATCCATATAAATGGTATCACAGGAACATAAGAAATATAAATTTGTGAAACAAGAAAAGATAATTAAATTGTTTTCCTTATCTAAACAGCAAAGGAAATTTTCATCTTTAATTTTAGTTTTCAGATTTAAATTAACAACTGCATCAAAAACCTGATTTATATCCTTAGGTAATGCTGGTAAAACATCTCGCCGTGCTTCGTACAGATTTCTTCTCACACGAAGTAGATCATCGCTTCCAATGTCTGAAGCCCAATCATTGTTCTACGAGATGTTAGAAAAATCATACTGTTAATAATACTTTAATTTCTAGAAATTTTAGTACTTACAGTTAATTCTTTATGAATTAGTTTAGATGGCCTTTCTGTGCTATCCTCAACAGCTTTTCTTTTAACGCTATTACTAATAGCTTGCCTAGCAATCGTCTTCTCACCTTCATGATTATGATCAAGCTGAGATTCCAAAACAGTTTTTTCATCTGCACTTGTATATATTTTGGCATTGCATCTACTTTTGGTGTTAGTGCAACGCCATCTAATTTTACCACACTTTGCAATGTGTGCTTTTGAAAATTTAAAGTTATTTAGCACTAACAATTTTGCACCTTTTTCACTAAAGATCGATTGGACTTCCATTGCTGTCTTAAGAAACTCACGACTCACGACTGATCGCTTAGTATGAAGATTATAAATAAATATTAAGCAGCAGTAAGAAGGTATTATCACCCCCAACCCTTAAGAAAAATTCAAACTTCGACATTGGTGGTGGTGTTATAGAAAGTTTCACTTATTGAGAAAAGGTCATTAGAGAATTACTGAGAATAATGTAAAATATGTTAGACTACCTGATTTCAATTTCGTGGTACAACTCGGTGGTCAAAAAAGGGCAACCTTTTACGCTGCCAGATTATGTCAGGTAAGCGTGGTACAACTCGGTAGTCTCCTTAGTTTTATCCTTCATATTGTTTTATAAATATGATTAATTAATTGAACATTCTGTTTCAACATTAACATAAAGGGTATTTATTACTCCTAATACTGTTATTCAAATGCTAGACTCCGTGAAATCCGCATTAAACTTAAAATCAGTCCAACAGCTCTGAATAGGGACTGAAATCCAATAACGCACTATCATTTACGTAAGTATATCGATGTCAACTTAGACTTAAATCATACAATGTCTTTGCGACATTTAATGCTATTTTGAATAGCGACTCAGCTTTGATTTTACTGGAATAGTATCCAATTAAATTTAGATATCGCAATAATTCTTCTAACGGCTTAGAAGTTTTGAAAAATATTTTGCAAAAACAGTGATCGGTCAACTAAGAAGCAACAACTACTTCCCGTGTTATAGCAACGAACATTAACAAGACAAGAAGGATCACTCTAAGCTCCTCCCCTCGTTATGCATATCTCGCTCGAATATCGGATGCTACTGTGTATGCTACTACTCCTACGCGCGATATGCATAAACAGGTTGTCCGTCGTAGGGATATGTAAAGAAATATACCAGTTGTCTTTTTGAGTGAGCGAATTTTCCTTTAGAAATAAAATGAACATTTACGTACTTAGTGTTTTGTGTTTGGTTCTGCAAACAGAATGATGGAAAGGTAACATACGTGGAAAAATGTATAAACAATACTATGCATTTTATAAATGTCTGGAAAATTACTATTACCTCTTCTCTGTCTTTATGGGCAACCTTAAAATGCAGGAATTATTAATTTCTTTTAACAAGGAACCTTAATCAGGATTGCATTGAAAAATTTTTTGGTCTGGTTAGAAATTGTTGCGTTAACTCGAGAAATCAACCCCAATTCAATTTTGTAGGGGATTCAAGAAATTATTTTCTCTAAAATATTTTAATGAGGTTGAAGTTGCCAATTGTATTAAAGATATTAATAAAGTTTTGCTCAATGTAACTCCTGATATGCTAGAAGAAGATAAAAATATCGATGTACCTATATTGACAAATTATAACTCTTTAACAGTTTTCACATGCGACTATAGAAATCTTTCAAGTACGGATGGCAATGCTATAAAGAGTAATGCGGTGGAGCACCATCTTGCTGGAAATATACATCATTTAGTATACCTTCTTGTTGTAGTTGAGGATAGAAAAAGAGTTCTAGCATATCCGTATAATTGTTCCCATTTACTGTTTGTTCTTGGAAAAAAAATGGTCCATAAATTTTTGTTTTGGAGACACCACACATTTACCTTGGGGGAATCTCTTTCAAACTCGTTGAATGCTCTAGGATTTTCATCACCCCAAATCCTACAGTTATGTTTGTTTACGCGGCCATTTAAGTGAAATGTTGCTTCATCTGACATTATTAAATTTACGTTTGGTTGATTTCTAAACAAATCTAATAACGTCTCACAAATAAACAATCTCTTTTCGATTGCATGATTCTCAATTTTTTGGAAAGTCTGAATCTTATATGCTTTAAACTTGATTATCTTTAAAAGCTTATGCACCTTAATCTTTGACATATGTAAGGGTTGAGCGATTTTTCTAATAGATATTTTATTTTTGTTTCTTTCTAAAATCTCTCTTAACTGTAAAACATCATTTAAAAGAATATCTTGAGCGTTTTGAATGTGTCTTTCTTTTCTCTCCAATGTTACTGTTTCTGTAAACTGACTTAAGTTATTGACCTAAAAATTAAACTTTTGAGAACAATTTTAATAACAACATATCCTCGTTCACATCATAAGATTCTCACAAATTAAAATTCATTAAAATTCTGTGAGACGTTTCATATTTAAAACCCACTCTGTATCCTAAATTAAAATGTAACGCAGCCGACTCTGTATAAAATTGAAATTATTCGTTCAAACCAATTGACTAATAACAATAAAAAGCAGAAACACCGGCCCGATGCTTTTTTTTACTCTAGAAAAAGCTGCTTTACGAATTGATAACAAATAATGTTGAAACATTGTGTGTTAGTGTGTCGAGTAGTGAATAGTGATTATTTTTAATGTTTGATATTTATTAGGTATGTTGTAGGACTTTGATTTTTTGAAAACTTGATTTGTTAGATAATTTCTACTAGAAATTTGTTTTATGTAGACACAAGTGTATAAATTTAAAAGGGTTTTCTTAAATATAGAAAATGTACGTAATTGATGATAAAAAGACTATTTTTTATCAAACAAAATCTAAAATATAAAAACTGCACGATTGAAATATATTATATTACTTGACAGGTTTCATAAATTACATTTAGGTACATCGTCAGGAGTTAATTTATGTCTTTTTACACCGGTTGGGTAATTTTTAATATTTCATATTTAAGAATTATGAAAATATTTCAAATAACAATTAAGAAATTTGAAAAAAAAACATTTTTCTAGAGGAATGAAAAAATCCTGACTCATGTCTCAACTCGTTATTTTGGGTATGCGCGCGCCTAAAGCAAACAAGTCAAATAAAATAATTTTTAAGGAATTAATAATTGTTAATTTTAAATTCTTAACAATTTGAAGACTTCATTGGCGCTAGAAAAAATTCTGAAGGTTAATTTTTTAAAATATACACAAAATTCTCTCGAAAATTCATCTTTATTGTGATGAAAAAAATGTTCTAATACTTGTAAAAACATGTCGCTTAGTGAAGCCCTTCCTATACACATATTTAACAAGCTCACGTCATGAAAGTTTTAGAAAATAAAATACTTTGTTTATAATATTGTTTTTTAACAATAAATAACTGATTCGCAGTTGATGGTAACTTATAAAGGGTGTCCCACGACGAGTTAAAACTATCTGTTTATGGCAAAATACTTATAGTAAAATCATGAAAATTTCTACTTTTGGGTTTTCGAATACAATCTTCCGCTTCTACCAGAAGTCGACTGCAACTTTGTTATTTTGAATAGAACACCCTGTATATTAGTTTTATTATTATATTTATTATATTATATTTTTTAAATCTATGTAAAATTTTAGTATAGTTTTGTCTGAAAACTTTTTTCGAAAAATGTATACTTTTTGAGTTATTGATTTTTTTGTAAAAAATTTGACCGTTGCAGACCCTTGTAAATTATTTTTTTACGAGGATACCCTTGAAGATATGAAAATGGTTTCTGTTCAGTTGCTTTTAGCAAGGTCAGAGGTATTTGAATCTATGTTGAAAAATTTTTCATTTTATACAGGGTGTGTATAAAAAGTGTTCAAAGTTTAACTTCTTAAATATCAAATTTCTTTATTTTCTTGAATAGAACCAGCCGGTTTTTTCCATTTCAATTCATTCAGGGGTAAAAAATAAGGCAAATTCATGCATACTAAATTTTATTTTGATCCGTTGATACAAGCACTAAGAAATAAAAAAGATTATGTAAATTTGCTTTTAATACATGGTAAATATGGCAAAGTTGTTACAAGAACATAATGTGCTTTATTTGTAGTATATATCCTGCATCTCTAAGAATTTACAAAAAACATTTAATATCTGGATAACTGTAAGATTTAGGTATAGGAAAGTATACATGAATGTGCCTTATTTTTTACTTCTGAATGCATTAAAATAGAAAAAACCGGGTGGTTCTATTTAAAAAAATTAAGAAATTTGATATTTATGAAGTTAAACTTTAAACTTTCTATACACACCCTGTATAAAATGAAAAAATTTTCAACATAGATTCAAATAGGTCCGACCTTGTTAAAAGCAACCGAACAGAAAACATTTTCATTTCTTTAAGGGTATCCTTTTAAAAAAATAATTTGTAAGGGTCTGCAACCGTCAAATTTTTTACAACAAAATTAATAACTAATTTTTCAAAAAAAGTTTTCAGACAAAAGTATACTAAAATTTTACGTAGATTTTAAAAATGTATTAATATACAGGGTGTTCCATTTAGAATAACAAAGTTACAGTCGACTTCCGGTAGAACCGGAAGTCTGCCATCTTTGAAAATATTTTAGTTAAAAAGATCGCATCCGAAAACCGAAACGTAGAAATTTTCATGATTTTACTATAAGTATTTTGCCATATACAGATAGTTTTAACTCGTCGTGGGACACCCTGTATTATTTATTATAAACAGTATTGAAACGTTTCAAACTATTATGACGTGATCTTATTCGGCATGTGTATATAGAAAGGGCTCCCCGACGCGAAATATTTATTAGACAATTATTTAAACATTTTTTTTAGTTTAAAATAAACAAGGAAGTTGAGTAGCATTTTTTTAATAAACAATTATCTAGCATGTTGAAAAATTACCTTAAAGAATGTTTTCCAATGGCAAATGAGCTCCTTGAAGTATTTAGAATACAATACCCAAAATAACGAGCGGAGACCTATTTTCAACATTGAATTAAAATTATAAATAATAGAGATAGAGTTCCGGGGACTTTTTGGGACTTTTTTTTGAGAATTTCTTCCTCTTGAAGTACATTTTTTATTAATTCCTTAAATGTTCATACTTTTCGAGATATTGTAAATATTTTTCACTTCTGTTTATAATAAAAAAATTTTTTTTTACAGATTTTACCGGTCTCGTTTCAGCTCAAGAAAAGCGATATGCCTAAAGGTAGGAGAATGTTGTGACAAATAACAAAAATAAAAATAATTCTGAAAATGATAATAGTTTATATTTTAGAAAATTTTCTCTTTTAAACATTGAACTTTTATATCAATTAAAAATTATTTTTGACTGTTTTTGTTTATATTATTCTATATATTTTTTTATTTAAATATTCTTGAAATTTTATAAATTTATTTTTTATTTTTGTTATTTTGAAAGTGTGCCTGAAATGTTTTTGCTATTTACAATTTTTTAAATCGGTTTGTTTCAATAATTTTTAACATATTATATATTAAATACTGGAAACACCACAGCAAGAGGATGTTTTTATGGGAATTTTGTTTGTGTATTTTTTTCAGGTGAAGTTTTTTTAGCGCTGTAACCCTCCGTGAGCAAATAGGTCAATCATTTAAATTATAATCAAAATTCCATATTTTTTATTTCAATTAGAAACATATCAAAACTAAAATAATGAAATGAATACAAAAAAAATTATTTACTGAATAATAAAAAAATCGTTTGAAAATTTCTTCTCACAATTTGACAGTAAATATTTTATTAGGTATATTATTTTAGGAAACTCAATTTTTTCCCAAATTTGAAACATTAATTTAATTAGGCATATTTACTTAAAATTCCGTTAAAAAATTATTATTTTTTAAATATTAAGACACTCCCAGAGCGCATTAGGTACAACGAGATCTTCCAGACAACTCAGAAGAAGTGACAACAATTTATTATTTCGGGTGTTTCCAATTTCTTACATCTTACTGTTTATCCTAAATTTAATTTTTTATCAGCTGTGAAATTTTTTTGTGGTTACACAAATTTTCAAATTATTGTATGCCTGCATTTATAGTAGAATATGTGATCACAGAAATTTCCTTGATTACAATAAAGACTTGTAGTTTTAAAAAAAATTAAAACATTAAACTTATTTTTATATTTTCAAAACTCACCAGTACAAACTAATTTTTATGTTTTTAATATCTCTTAACTTCTTCAAAAATTTTAATAATTCACTTTTTGAACCTAGATTACTTATTGGACTACTCGCTAACTTAAAGTTCTTTGGTAAACGTTTTTTTTTCTAAATTTTATAGTGAAAAAACATTCATTCCTTTTAATTATGTATTTTTAATAATATTCACTATAATATGATCTTAATCTGGCTCCAGCTATTCTAAACTTTAAAATATATTTGATTCTCATACTTTGTCCAAATAGAATTTTGTACTTAAAAGAGCGTTTGGGTAACATGGTAAGATCACGAACTACAAGGCTCTATAAACACAGGTACTGGCTCGAGGTTGCTCTAACGTAGTGGACTTAGAGTCAGTATCATAGGGAAACTATGTGATGTATGCCTTTGACTAAGAGATAAATGTGGTGGCAATCGCCGGTCGGTAAATGGAAATGGTCGATTTCGGTTTTCAGTGATGGTTAATGGTAAAAATGGAGCAGTGCAAATGGTATGGGTATGGAGATTGCGCCGCTGATGGTTCCAAATGTAAGTGTTTTAAATATTTTTTTACTTCTTGAGTCACCACTATTTAATTCTACTATTTTATGCAAAGCTAATAATATACTGATTCAAAGTTACTCTTTATCAGCAATGATAAACCTTTAAACATTAAATGTATTGCTAAGTATACAGTAATGTCCAAATAAAATAATAGATATTTACGTAATTAGTTATGAAAAGAGCGATATTGTTTAACAAGCGTAATATTTGCCAAAACGAGCGCTAGCGAGTTCTGCAAATTACGCGTGTT